>CALNXI010003349.1:10000-35556 GCA_942486025.1 Porites evermanni | reverse complement strand
CCCCCCCTTCCCCCCTGATCTATGATATATTTCATGTACCGGATGTGCTCATTGTGTTGCTGTACATGTGAAGATAAACTCTCAAGGGTACTGATTCAAACAAAAGCAATCTTATGAATTATCGATGAGCGATTCCCGAAACTAAACCAGGTAACTTTATAAGCATATCCATGCTGTGCAGCACATTTGCTCGACATTTGCTTGCTGCTGCTGCTGCTGCTGCTTATCTCATAAATTTGATTTGACTACAACAACACTACTCTAGTTGATTGCTTGTTTTCACGCGAAGATTTTGATTGTTCTGTTATTTACACATGGGGCATCGATAAAAGCAAAGCTGTGATTGGGGGAGTCACCGTACCGCAGACGTGGCGCGAACACCTTCCAAAAAATGGGAGCTGAATTCTAATTGGCTAACCGCGGGAAAGGTATTTGGCTCGATTATCAGCAGCCATTTGTGGGGAGGAGCGTTGCGTGACGACAATAAAAACGGCTGTGTAGCAGACTAGTTGTAGGCACCTGTTGTCTTAGCTTTAAGAGCTTAGTTTTCGCTACTTATAATGTTTTTTTCCTATGGCTCCCTTCGGAGTCTGTGTCTTAGAGCAGGGAACTACATGTAACTGATAGGTGGTAAAGCGATGGACGACAAATCGATGGATGGCTGGATGCATGAATAATCTTTCTTGAAAAAAAAAAACATGGATGCATAAATATTACAATAATAATGAACAAAATGAAAGCGGAAAATAAATAAACGAACGCTAAACGAAGGAGTACCTTAGCAAACAGATTACGTGTTCTCTTTGCTCGAACGCGAGGAAAAGGTCATAAAACCATATACATTTTTTCTGGGATAATCGTGGACGAAAGGATGAAATTACGTGAATGACGGACGCACGGATGGGTAGATTAATACCAAACTTTTTTAGCGGAGCTCCACCCGCGCGCGAAGCGCGCGCGTGGACGGAGCCCCATAGCTAAGGAAATGTGGTAATCTACCCATCCGAGAAAATTTGGTAATCACGTGACCGTACGCCCGACCGTCCGTCCGCACCACAGGGAAACCAATGTTTACTCTCACACTTTCTAGCTAGTTTGGGAGCCCAATAGAAAACTAATTGCACATCAATGTTGTGATCAATTGACAGCTGTCAAAACAGGATATCCGCTGACCAGTATCACCTGACCGTACCGCGGGCTCAAGTGTCGACCCATCGAGGTCGAGTACTTTTTTGAAGTTATCCGCTGACAAATTACCAGTTTCAAATGATCGCAGGCTCAAGTCTATTTTTTCCAATGATTCATATGAAATATGTTGTGTTTATGTCACTATGGCCCCGCACTGTCAAGATTTTGATTTCAAACTGACCTCGGACGCGAAAATTCAGCCACTTTTTTAAAAATAAAGGCGGGGAAGACCTTTTCTTACCATGGTCACGCGTTGGTCACGCTCTACGTCCAATTTTTGTACTCTGATTGGTCAAAATTTGACAGGTGAGTTCATGCGGAAAATTTATGCAGCATCTTGAAAGTTGTTTACTTTGACAGCTAAAGCTGACAGAGTTTTGTGTCAACTTGTGATGTTTTTAACTGTCTTTTTCCACTGGATGTACAAAATGAAATACAGCTGCTATCAAGAGTCTTCTGTTATCCATGGCTGGTTTGTTTATTGGGTTTTTGGTTGAGAAATGCGTCGCTTGTCAAAATTGGGTAATCCGATTTCGGATGGCATCGTTTTCGTCTTTCACCTTGCTCAATGCGTAAGAGGGTTTAAAAGTCTCAAGCAACTATGGCCTTCCTTGATATCTTTCAGGAACTGAATCTCGAATGGTAAGCCTGAGTAATTATTGTATTTGATGTTTGTTTTTGTTATATCTAATTTCATGAAGTCGAGCACAGTTTATGCGGCAAGTTTTTGCACGTTTGTTGAGATTTGAGTCAATGATCTGATCTAGTATCAGGTTTGATATAAGCTTACAGAACTTTAAAAGGCCTTCAGATATATTTTCTCACGGCAAATAGAAAAAAAAACGTTCCGAAGAATATTTAGTTATAAATTTGGCTGTAGAAAGAAAACCTTTTGAGTGATTTTCTTGTTTCGAGGAGTTCATCTTTGAAAAAAAACAAACACCGGGAGGCCGGCTGAAAGTAAAACAAAATAAACTTAAGCTCAAGCTTTAAGCTAAAACACTCAGGATTTTTAGAGACACTTTAATACTTGTCTTCGTGAATGAAAATTGTAGTCTCTGTAAATGTTTTACCGAATTATATTTCTCTTACTGATTGTTAGTAGTCTCTCTTGCAATTTTAATCGCTTGTCCGTGGTGTTTGTTTTCATCGTTCATGAACATCGCTTGCAGGAGTACTTAGAAATGTTGCGCGTATCAAACGCTTTATAAGGTTACACATCGTTATAACTGGAACCATTAAATAACAAAAAATAATGATAATAAATTCGTTATTATGTTGAAGCGTATCTCCATTAAAGTTCATTCAAACACTCGACCACACTGACAGCTCGCACTAAAAATGAGAACCGGCTGGCCGTATGGGTGATTTTGGAAATTTTTTGAACGGTTTCGCTAAAAGCCCACAATTGATCGTCCTGAACATTGAAAAATTGTGAAATGCCGTATTCTGTCCGAGGTCTGTATGATAAAAAGTACTGTTTCACCTCAGATGTGATGTATAAAAAGTTGGTTTACACACCCTCAGATTTGTTGGCAAGAATTTGTAAAGTAAACCTGTCGAACGCAAAAAAATGCGGCCTGATTTGTTTTCCAAGAATTTGTTTTCGATGCCTAATCTACTGTGATCAAGAGCCATTATGGCTCTTGAATGTGATAGAAGATGTTTGCTATTTTTTGGGTGTACATATATTTAGGCTATCAACTCGATGTAAGATGTTTCACTCTAAAATAACTTATCCTTTCCCTCAAAAGTCACATGAATGTGCCCTTAAGTTAACTGATTTGTGGATTACAAGTTTATTTTTTGATTTAAAATATAAATTTATTAATGGGAGCTTCGCTTTTAGCCCTGGCTAAATCTATATATTAGGGTAGTTCAAAGACTGTAGGACATCGCGGTAATGGCCGGTGTCTAAGAAATTTCTGGCATTTTCCAAAGGAAGCAGATTATTCACTGATATGCGTCTCAACCACGTATCACCTTGAGCACTGCCAGTCTTGTATAATTATTCGTTTTTGTTTTGGGACAGAGTTACATTGTACGTCATCTGCATTTGGAATGATCCCGTGATTCAGCGTTGGTCGTACAAATTCTACATATACAATTCTCCCCCCGTGTTAATAATGTCGTGATCTGTGGTTACATGATGCGGTTTCTTTATTCATACTGGCCAAGAAGAGCTCCTGCGCTTATCAATCCACAACTAGACTTGCCAGGAATCAAATATGGGTCGAATTATGAACCATTATATTTTTATCCAAAATAAAAGTGCGCAAGAGCTGTTTGTAGAAGAGCATAACTGGTTTGTTTGTGAAGTGACTGACTAAGAATTTTTCCACCCGCGAAGCCACCTTCTAAGGGCCTGTCAGTTTACATGGAGGTAGGGAACCCAGGTAGGTGATGTATCTCGCTTAGGTGGGGGTTAACCCGACTTTCCATTTAATCTCTCATTTTAATTTGATCACGTTTACATGCTAGGTGGGGTGACCCGCCGCGGGTTACCTCACTGGGATCCCCCACCTCCATGTAAACAGGCCCTAAGACTTGAAAAAGCTACTCCAGATCTCTCTTTTTTCCAATAATAAGATAAGTACGATCATTAATGGATGCTGCTTTTCTCAATCAACCATCTTATCTTTATCCCATCGTAGTACAGAATAGGAGGGGTTAATAGTTTACTCCCTCTCGTTTTTCCGCGTTGCTTAAAAGTTAGCCGAAGATGTACCTTACAAGATGATGCAAACATGAGCTCTGACTTTATCCATAATACGTGACGACTGAGATGTTAGAATAAGTTATACTACTACATGAGAATTTTCTGCGATTAGATTGACTTAGAGCAGTGGTATTTCAGCTTAATTTGAAATACCTACATGAGAAAACTACAAACCTTTTGCGGGTAGTAGTATAAACAAATAATAGCATGATTTGTACGTGTTATTTGGCAAAAATACCACTCGTGATATTTCAAAATTGTCTCATATTCCACTGGCTTAACGGCTCGTGAAATTACGTATAACAATTCCGAAATATCACTAGTGGCATTTATGCGAAATATCACTAGTAATCCAACTAGTGGTCTATTATCAATGCGGCGTTGTGATTGGTTGAACTACTACTAGGCTATATGTTATAGCCCACTAGTAACGAAAAAGCGCCGGCTTTGAAAACCAAACCAGCGGCGGTTGAATCGCGTTTTGCCAGCTAAAGTTGTCTTGTCTCCATATTTTTGACCAACTATTTGGATTTCACTAAAACAATTATTCCTCTCGCCCTCATGGCCTCTGAGTCAATCGTCCATTCGGCCTTAGGCCTCATGGGCTACTGACTTAGAGCCCATTCGGGCTCGAGGAATAATTGCTAAATATATAGTTTACGGTTAAAACACATTCCATTCCTTGTACTGATTTTAGAACATGACATCAGTCACCTCCCAGTAAGGCGAAAATGTGTTAAATGGGTTTTAAAGAACCGAAGAATTGTACATTTACAGTTGTATCCATCTCCTGTAGGCAGTTTTATCTCGAACTCGAGATAAAACTGCATGCATTTTTCCTGGGATAATCTTGGACGGAAGGATATAATAAGGAGTTTAAGCAGCGACGTTTTTGAGCCACGCAAGTCAACCGGAAGTGAGCCATTTTCCATTTTAAATTGCCTTGACGCTAACAAATTTGTATTACTAGAGTCTTTACCCTTATAGAGACGATTTGCGTAAAATTGTTTAAAATCACGGCTCATGAATGCAAAAGTCTACGTCCGGTTGATGTGCGTCACTCAAAAACGTCGCAGCTTCATCTCCTTCATAACCGGATGGACGGACGGACGGATGGATGGGTAGATTAATATTCCCATATTCCAAATACTATCGAAATCGCGGTAGTAGTGTCTTTAAGAGACTTTTGGCGTTTTCCAAAGGAAGTAGATTGTTCGCTGATATGCGTCGCAACCATGCATCACCCCGAGCCTTGCTAGTTTTGTCTTAATTGCTCGTTTTTGTTTTGGTACAGAGCTACATTGTTCATGCTGATCTGCATTTTGAAAGATCCAGTGATTCAGCGTTGGTCTACATTTTCGTACATTTTCCCTTCGTGTTAGTAATGTCGTGATCTGTGGTTATAGTTTATTATATGAACTGATGTGGTTTCTTTATTCATACCCGCCAAGAAGGGCTTCTGCATAAATCCATAACCAGACTTATTATGAACCTTCATAATTCTATCCAAAGTAAAATAGTGCAAGAGCTGTTTGTAGTATAAGTGGTTTGTTGTGTGACTAAGAATGACTTTAGAATTCTTCCACCTTTTAAGCCACCCTCTAAGACTTGAAAAATCTGTTCCGGATCTCTCTTTTGCCAATTAAAGAAGTAGTACGATCACTACTGTGTTCAATCCAAAGGGGTTTTAAGACGCACAGGAAACCTGGATGCCTCGACATTTTGTTTGTGTGTTTTTTTTTTTTGGCTTTTTTTTGGGGGGGGGGGGGTGGGGGGCATCAAAAAGTTTTTTCAAAGAAAATAGAAAAAAGATTTTGCAGCACCTACCCGAACAGTTGTGGCCATCTCCCATGTACCCTGGTTTGCAACTACAGTTAAATGAACCTTCGGTGTTAATACAGTTGGCATTGTCGCTACAGTTGTGAGTGTTGATGTGGCATTCGTCTTCGTCTGAATCACAATGTTAGAGTAAGTGAACATTTAAAACTTATGCTCCAAAAAACAGGCTATTTTAAGGACATTCTCTTTCTCGCACTAGATCACACTATGGAAAAGTAATTTACATCTTCCGTTGTTTCTTGTCATCTTCATCACAAGTTCCCTGATCTTTTTCATCATCAGCAGTATCAATATTATTATCATCATCCGTTATTATTAATTTATGATTATTGGTAACTAAAATAAAAAGTTAGTTCACAAACGGAATCCCGAGAGCCTTACGGTAACCCCGGCATAAAAAAGTGAGAAAATCGTTTTATTCGTGATCAGTTGACAGTTGGAAATTAAAGGGATGAGGATCGTACGTCGCACTATAAAAGTTTTTGCTTCAATAAGTAACATTGGGGTGTTTTCCGTATGGTTCCATGTTTCTTTTTAATTTTACCTTGACATGTTTTACCGTCACCCTTAAAACCCTCTTTACAAGAACAAAGGTAGGAGCCAAGCGTGTTCTTGCAGTTTGCGTTGATGTCACAAACTGGTGGCGTCTTCAAGCACTCATCGTCATCTACAAATAGCATAAAACAGACGACATAATAAATGTGAATTTTTTCTAAATTCAAATATGTAATGCATATCTGCGTGGACGATTTTCTTTCTACAGGTTACTGACAGTACCAATATATGGCAGACCTCATTGTTATCGTAATTTGGCATGCACATGCACTCGACATTCCATTTACAATAGGATATAGAAGGGAACATCTCGGAGAATTGGAGAGAGCAGAGTTACGTTTTAGACCATGCTCACACTATTGCGGATAGCTTTTTCGCAGACACAGAAAACCATAATAGTCCGGATAAGGCCACTGTTGACACATAAGAACGGTAATTTCAGTGCAATTTCTGTAACTGAGTGAGGCTGCGCCGCGCTTATCTTGAAAGTGGAAGTCTTACGACCAAACGCTCCGCGGAGCGATGTTCGATGTGTGTGATCGAGTTGTTAATGATCTGTGCCGTTCTGTGCCATTAACGATCATATTATACCGGATGCATTTTGCAGCACAGTGTACAAAATTTAGTCTTAAGCATCTTAAAGATTAAAAATATATCGTACCCTCTCGTCTCATGTAGAACCTCAGCTCATCTGTGACAAAATCGTCAGGTCTCGTTTCCTTGGTCTAGCTGTTTAGCTCGCACACTTTATCCGGAATGTAGTGATTATAACTCGCACACCTGGGGTCATTTTCACAGGTGTTCTGGCACTCAACAATTGCCCTCACTGCAAACTCCTTGAAGGTGTGACCCTTGAGAGCTTTTCCAGGTACTGATCTCTCTGAAGTTTTACATAACCCGGCTACAGCCTCAATTCCATGCATCCGGAATATAAGATAAATTGTAAAGAGTGCCAGGGACATCTTGGAGTCAGCGAATTCTGAAACTGTAATTAAAAACCTTTTTATAAAATCAGAATCAGCTTCGCCGCTACTCCATATTCGCGTTTGCAACAGATCGAGGCGGAGAAAGCGCCGCGTTCCTGATGGGGAGTTTGATGCAGAGCCATATCTGGGGTTGAGTTTGTTGTTGATACTCGTTTATTTTTTTGCTTCCATTCAAAATACAAATTCTAAATTTCAGTCAGATTTAGGATATGGTAGAAGGGCCGCTCTGAGGATGTGCTATCATTAAAACCATTTATTTAGTATCTATTTTCAAGTTTTCGAGACAATTTACTTCAGTCTTGTAAACTCACCCTCTGTGTACGAAACCATACACTCACGAGTGTCGAAAATAAAAAAAAGGAAGAAAAAAGTCATTGCTTAATTCAGCATCAAGTTTTTTTTTATTCTATTTTATTCTATTTTTTTTGTTTTTACTTAAAGGGGAACCTTTCACCCGTATTTGGCAATGTTAAACGCTTTTCGTCAAGTCTGTAGGGTGGATTCATAGAATTCTTAGTTAATAAAAGTTTGATCGCCACGCATATAAGATTAATTATTTTTGCAATGTTGAATGAAAATTGTATCGCTTTCGTCAGAACGCATCCTTATCTGACGTTCCTGTGGCACTAAGGAAGAAATTTTGGACCTATCACGGGCGACTGCAAATTAGCCGCCCCTATTAATTTATCAGGGGCACCTCGGCCGGGAAACTAGACTCCTTTCGACTCAATTCCGTTTCAATTTTTCCGCAAGTGACGAACGCGGATCCCTAATCAATGATTACCTCTAACTGATATTTATTTGGGAGACATGTTGATTTCAATCTGATAAAAACTGCAAACCTGTGTCTCTTTATCTAGATCTAAAGACCCAAACGAGAAAGAAGGCTTTGCTGTCATAGTGTGGAAATATGACCTTAAACACTCTGAGTGTTCTGACATTTAAAGTCTTGAGTAATTTTTAGACATCTACTCATCGTTCCATTTCATATATTCTGCCAGAAAACTGCGAATGAGGATTGAAATGTCTTTTCTATTTACTCCATTTTAAACATTCAAACAGAAGAATTCCTTGACCACATGCCATAGAATCATTATGTCGGATTTTCAGAGGCAGCTCAAAATCATGCAAACTCATATTTGCATGTTTCAAACTTTTTTGCTTAACTTGGTGACAAGCGACATAGATTCTGCAAAAACCTGTCGGGGCAGGCTTTGATTTTCGAAATTAAATATTCATCGCGAGGGTTGTTAGGTGTCACTTTTTTAGTACATGAGGCAAGACCTACCCGATTATATCTGTATAAATCTCCTACAAGTGCACTTGGGAAAAAGGACGTCTGGTAAAATTCTCCACCAGTTTTAATTATACCTGACTGAATATAGTCACATGCCAATCTGGCAACACTATACAAGCGTACTGAACTCGTCTCTGCAGTTGACATCGACGTACCCAAGTTCATCTTAAGGTTTAATTGAACATGTCATTAGTCAGTAATATTAGCGCGAGCACTTAGCATAGTGTGGCTTAGGTTTCGTATAAGCGTTATAGGCGACTAAGCCCCGTGGGTACTCCCTTTAAAAGTGTGGGGGGTGCTCGTCTTACCTTATAGGGCTTTAAATTTGTGGATTGGTTACCGCTTAGGGTGCTAAAACCTAAAACGACTGCTGCAGAGTTGTCTCGGTACCTTTTAGGGGCCTGCGGTAAGAATATCGCCCAGGGTTATCGATCTGAAAAATATATTTGTGCTACGGATATAATTTGTTGTTGTTGAATTGGTACCTCTTAGAGGTGGAAATGAATTTAGGACACGCCCATGAAACGAGATTCCAGTACCTTCTAGGGGTGTTCTCGAAATTTCCGACGAGCACCCTTGTCACTATTATAGGAGAGTACCCGCCCCCGGGGATTAAGCGCGCACGTTATTTTTGGTCATTTTACTGCAAACGACAAACTGCTGTTTGCGGTTAGCGGTTTCACGTTACCAGTCTGCAGGTGGTAGGTCGCAGCTGCCATGTTAGTATTCATCTATCCACTTACTTCTATTTTAGCTGAGAAATTGTCTTTAAAATCACGTTTTTTTGTTTCTTCATAAATCAATAACCAAAAAAGTTTTAAAAAGTCGTATTTCCTTTTCAAACGTGGTATCGTGATTTTTAGGGTGCAAAAAACCTTGCGGTAAAATCTCTTACCTCTGGAGCGTGGTCAGTGATGTACTTGCGCCTTGTAGCACAGACCTGTTCCCGCGTAGTTAGCATGCTTGAGTTGCCCCTTATGACAATTTAGAAATTAAATTTGAGCAGAGAAACGTTTTAAGGTTTGTGCCAAGCCGGGAAGTAAATTCAACATCTATTTTGGCGACTCGCCTTTTTCAAAACAGTGAATTGAAACAAGAAAAGAGACACTTCTAACGTGTTATTTACTAAGTATCTTTAATTCCGGTTGTAGCTCCTTCGTACTCCTGCTGCTGGTTTCTGAACCGGCTTAGAAGCAACTTGTTCCGGAGGTTTATCCCAAGAAGTATAGTATTTATTTGGTTGTATGTTTAAAAGACCTTTTAATCATCTATTTACCTTTTTTTGCATTAAAGCGATTCTTTTTTAAAGGGATTGGTTGCCCCTTATTTTTTTCTCTTTAAAACAGGCTTTATCGAAACTGTTTTTATTTTTTTTCTTTCTTTCAGTCGAACCTGTTAAAGTAAGTCTTTGGCTGTGGGATGGGGTCCCCGTTGACAATACGGTGTACAATTAATAATTTACGATTAACGTCAATAATAAGCTTAAGGCTACTTACCAGTAGGATTTTTTCCCTGCGGATTAATTCGACAAAGTGTCCCGTCTTAACCAAGAAGAAACGAAGGATTTAATGAAATTGCTTCGTCCACAACAGGAATGTTTAAAGCAACCTAGTTGAGGCTAATATAATACCTGAATTTCAGGCACGAAATGCGCCAATCAATTATTAGCCATAACATCAAAGTGCCATCATAACGGGATTCATCTTGGCCTTATAAGGCGATTCAATTAGCGAAAAATCTTCTTATATTTATTTTAGTCAAGTCTCTTAAGATTTGATTGAAGAAGATAGGAAGATATCAGGTTTGCTGCATTCAGAGGATTTTAAAGTGCATCATTCTGGAGAGCTTAGGTCTACATAATACGCCGTACGCAAATCGCAATTATCCCATCCGAAAACAGACAAGGGTGAAACTAATTGAAAGTTGCCTAAGAGACGAGTACTCAAAAGATGGGCCTGGGAGTATTAATAATAATAATAATAATAATAATAATAATAATGATAATGAAAAGTTTACAAGGCCTTGATGTCCGGTTTCAGTCCAGGATAGCTTCATTGAAACAGATCTCTATACCAAATCTACTGACAAACACCAGTATTTACTTACTTCATTCTGTCAACACACGAGGTAAGCGCTCTATTCTTTATACGCCCTTGCACTTCGCCTTCGCTGCATTTGCTCTAACCAAGACAGTTACATACGATATACTAATTAACTTAAAGGCTGCCTTACTAATCGCACATCTTTCCTCGCACTGACGCACCCAAAAAGAAACCGAACAAACGGACTGCCGGCCACACCCTTCGTCATTACATGAAATCCAGCATTACCTAATATTGGCGCGTACTATTCAAAAGCACTCGATCTAGACTGATCGTCCAACTGTAGTAGAAATGGTTTTGAAAAACCTTCCGTTTTTAGCCTGTCGGTGTTGTAAAAATATTAGCGGAGCTCCACGCGCGCGAAGCGGAGCGCCATTGGTAAGAAAATTTGGTAATCTACCCATCCGAGAAATTTTGGTAATCACGTGACCGTGCGCCCGACCGACGGCCCATCCGCACCTCAGGCATACCAATGTAAAATAACTCAACCAATAGGTATGGCAACCCAAATGCAACTCGAGGTTATTTTGGCGGGAAATCGCATAGCCACCCGCGTCTTGTGAAGCAGAGACAACTGAAGAGTCAATAAAGACGAACACGGAAAGCGGAAATTGTGTCTGTGTCCTTGTTGTCTAAAGTATTAAGCTTATATTAATTGTCATGTCCAAAAAATTTGGAATATAGTGGGTGACAGGCCGACGAGGCTCAACGAGAAAAAGAGCGACAGAGAGCTAGAGCGGAAGATTAGGATCTATTTGTTGGAAGAACAAAATGAAAATTTTTTAGCGGCGGTGAGAAAATGAGAAATTCTAGCGGCAACCAAGGTGAAAATGAGCGAGTGGAAAAAAGTGAACAACAACAGGTACGACATTTCCTCCATAAAACGTGTAACTAGGAAGTTTTTTTGGGAAGTTTCACGTTGTGGCCGTGCAAAACAACGGCAAAGAAATGTACAAAAAAAGTGTGCTGCACTTGCAAAGTTGTTTTTTTTTTGCTAAATAGACCTATCGTTGTTTTTTTACCATTCTCGTTGCCTTCGCCGCTTAGCATAATATGTTTTTATGTTTTGTTCGAGCAAACTATAAATATTATCGAGAGCTTCGCTCTTAGCCCTGGCTAAATCTATATATTAGAGACATCCTTGCTGCCCAGCTCACAGACACTCTCACAGGCTACTACCGGTTTTTTCTGTGCAATACCAGGAATTGTACCACCTGTCCCTACATTGAAAACGGCACCAGTTGACTAACTCAGTCCAGACGCAGCTCTAGTCGTACCTCACCATCTGAGTATCGAGTATCGTGAACTAAAAGAGCTACTTCTACAATTAATTTAGGGGCTGACTAATAACTTGGCAAAGGGCTGACTGGAGGGGGGTTCGGAGATGTAGTTTGGAAAAATTCTTTTCGTAGCCTACTACTGTGATCGATCATGATGCATAATTAATTATTTCGCTTTTAACAGAAGACTTGTAGCTTGTTGGGAGATTTTTTTTGTGGAAATATTTTTTCTTCATCACCCAGCCCCTCCCTCAAAACGTAAATAGAATGCTTCTAAAGTAAAGTAATCAGGATTTGAAGATTTCATGTCAGTGGCTGAGAGTTAATTATATTACAGTATTGCTTTTATTTTTAGTATATAAGCAGAGGCTTCGCTTTTAGCCTTGACTAAATCTATTATTATCAACATTTTCACAAGTAGGGCGATAGTCAGATGCTGAGGTCCGACTAGAGCTGCCCCTAGACTGAGTTGGTCAACCGGTGCTACCAAGGCAACGACCAAGACAAAGTAAGCTAAAGCAACACCTTCAGTATCCAAGCGCTGGTGTTGCTTGTGAGGTTGTCTTTTTTCGTGTTGCATGAAATTGATCAAGTTTTAAAAGGAAGGCTTAAATGGTACGAGAAGAGCGCAAAACGAAGAGTTAATTACAAGCGAACTTTGAGAATGGAACCTCTAAAGTGGAACTATTACGCTCTCCGGATTGGAAATTTTTTAATACGCTACGAATACGGAATCGTGTGAATGCTAAATCCGGATATATGTATTTTTTTCCGGTGACGTAACAAGATCCAGCCCAGTTATTTACTATGAATACTGTTTTTAAGATTGCAACCTCGTTCCCAGGTTTCTCTTGCTCTTAACGCTGCATTGCTCTTACCCGTCTTTACGGAGTTCTGGGAACTAGAGTGAATCTGGATACGTGAGAAGGGGCAAATTCGATTTGAAAATGGATACGTGTGGACGTGGAAATTTTTGAATACGGAAAAAAACAGTTGCGGATTCAAAAATATCCGGATACGTGTGGAGGGGGCCTGAATGAACGCTTCGATGGCTTGCCATCCAGTGAGCCTTTGCTAAGTGGTATTCAAGCACATTACCAAGCTTTACAAAGAGCCTGTTCGTCTCTGTACATTAGTGCAAAGTGTACAAATGATACTTACGTTAAAACGCGGCCAAAAAGGATGGCGGCAGTTATTTTTAGAGACACACTGCGACGAACTGTTTTCACTAGGTTCCTTGCTTAGTTTTCGTGAGTTTATACTACGACACTAGGTCCTCCGGAACTTTTCGAGAGAATCGAATGAGCACTATAAAAAGAAAAACTGTATCTGGCCGGGATGGTTTTAACTTTGATTAGTTAAGTACTATATGCAAAGCTAGCAGCCTAACCGACTCAATTTCTCTTGGTACGTTCTAAATTCGCAAAATAATATGAAATGACTAAAGAAAAGGAGTTTTTTTTTCTCTCTCTCTCTTTATTTGCGCTTGACATTATATATTTTACATTTTTTTCTATAACATTAATATTGTGCGCACAAATGTGACTTAACCCACGGACGTACACGCAAATTCAAACCCCCACCGTGGGACAAGGGAGGGTGGATGAAACCCCTCCCCGGAGTTTTTGATATGCCGCAGTATTTCGAAACGATTTTACCTTTAGTGGAACGCATTTGATCTTCTCTACAAGATGAAGTATATTTTATGGGTGGTGGCGCTCCTAATCTTGGCCGCCATCTTGGATTTTACCAAGAATTAGAAATCAGGTTAAAACCGCGATAAGTAGTAATTTTTTGTGCTTTACATGAAAAATAACACATAAATAAGCACTTTGAATGGTTTTAGCCACAATATTTACTTTTATTGTTGAAAGAAGTCAAAAGAATAGTGTAATAATGGAACGATTTTACTTTATTTTCACTGCTCGATCGCCCGTCAGTATTTTACATACTGACTACAGTAAAGTTAATTGCCATAGTGTAATAATAGTACTATTTTAATTTTTATTCACTTCAAAATCGCCCTTAAACATAGAAGTCATAAGCTTTAACATAAACAAAAAACATTGGACGAAAATAAGATGAATAACATGGCATGCCTCGTATTAACTGTACTGCCTCGTGCGCAGACTTTTTTAAGGAGATGGGAAGGTAAAACATTCGCTTTTTTCCCCTTCCCTTTCCGTTTCCTCCTTTTTCTCGCTTTACTTGTTAATACAGCTTAAATACCCCGATAGCTAACGCGAGCGACTGTGGACGAGGCAGGTAAATTGGATGCTGATAATGAAATCTAGTAACTTTTTTGGGGGAATATGTTTAAACAAACCACGGCGGAGTATGTCATTTATGCAAATAGAATAATATCGAGAATTCAGTTCAGGTGTTTCGATACAGTTTTTTGGAGACCATACCGATATTTTTCAATAGCTTTTTTTTTTCTTTGTCCGATCGCTATAAAGTAATTTTCTATGAATTGAAGTTTGTCAAATTATGCAGTTTTAAGTAAAATCGATATCACTATGACAATAGTCTGCAGTGCAGGCCTATTTTGGGCGGGCGAAGGCTTGTTTATGTTCGTATTCTTGTAGCCGCCATCTTTGATTTTATGACAGAGGAAGATTGAGGAGGGTAGAAGCATTGCAGGGTACTATGACAACAATAGACAAACAAATCTAAAATCTATAAAAGCCAAATTTTGCGCGATCTACTAAGACCTGCTACTGAAAATCTGATACAAGGGACTTAAAGGAGCTGTGTCATGAAATTCAGCCAAATTAGGAAATTACAAAATGCCCGTTAAATTAAGAGAAACAAAAAATGACCGCTTAAAACTTTAAAGGAAGGTTGAAACAACATAACACAAACAACAGATGCCACTGGATTGGCAAAACTGAAGAAGATTGAAACGGACTGCAATTAGGGTTTTTGAAAACTGTTCAGCCTAACAGTTTTTTTCAAATTTGGTCCCTGCTGCTTGCAACTTCAAAAATAATGCTCAGGGGATATATTTGTTTGTCTCGGACCTCTGATTTTGTCATTTACATGTAACTTCTTTGCTTACTTTAAGTTCCATAGCGATTAAGGGCCAGTAATTGGCAAAATAAAACAAAATGAACTGGACTGCCGTGACACAGCCCCTTTAAAGTGTACCAGCGTTTAGCAAATAGCCTCCTTGAGAATTTCACGTAAAAAAAGTAGTGTCTGTTTGAATTCAAATAAAACGTAAATATATTTCAAACCAAACCCTTCAATAGCCTTGATAAATTATTTAATATAAAAGTTCTAAATGACTCAAATTAAACTTAAGTAGCGTCGGAATGCTGCTTAATATCATACTTCGCTGCTTAGAAACTGCGGTGTGTTTCTTTCTTTCGATCCTCAAAACTAGCCTGTTTACTCAATACATTCCAGGGTGAATAAAACTGCACGGAAACACCTTAAGTGATGAAAATGCAAATAAAAAAATGACATCGGATGAATATCTGATGGCATGGTGAAATACTGTGGCAAGTTATATTGGATAATTATCACAAAAGAACAAAATGTCAGGATGATATAAATGGAAATATATCGCAATCAACGTTGCCTACGTATAGGAATTAATAAATGGCATTGTAATATGTGCTAAACTATACATTTAAAATCTAATAACTACACCTAAGTCAATGACAAACGCTAGCAGGGAGAATTCCATCCTGAGATTTCAACCCTTTGCGTTACGTCTGCAGATACAGATATATAAATGAGAGTTGACAAGAAGGCAATAAAAAAACCTACCCTCAAAACATGGGGTAGGAACGCGCGACGAAGGCCCCGTTAACCATCCTATGCCCCTTGTTGAAGAGGCATGACTATTGCACAATGTGGGCTTGTCTTTTTAATGTAGTGACTGTCACTTCCTAAAGTGCCCATAAACTAAACATTTTTGTCTTTTAATTAAAAGTACACATTACTACGAGAGCCTCCCCGAAAAAATCACATGTTTTGCCATATGAGTACAATGTGATTTTTTGAATGTGAGCGTTCAAATTTGCCGCTATTCTCGCACATCATGAATTAGTAGTCTTCTTTCGGAAGCCTCCTTGAAACAAAGGAGCTGTGACGTAGATTAAAAAACTACGTCTTAAGTAAAAGAACACTTGTCTTTAGATACAAGTAAACAAGTGTAGACTTCTCACTAGAAAAACTTCTTTCTTCAAACTGAAACTGTTGTTAAAAGAGTAAAAAATGCCAGCAAGATTTGTCACAGGGAGATGAAACAACACTGGCGACTTTAAGAAAGAAAACACTCTCTGGAACAAGGGGTATCCTATGCAAAGTTGTGTTTTAATTATGATTTATAGAACAGGCCCCGGTTATTCAAACGTTGGATAGCGCTGTCCACTGGATAAATCACTATCCAGTGGATAGTGTAATTGATTTCCGTACTACTTATCCGCTGGATAGTGATTTATCCATTGGATAGCGCTATCCAACGTTTGAACAACCGGGGCCAGAACGTTCAGTATTTTTTTGTTATCATATTTTTGATCATGTGCTTAGTTACTCGAGCGATTACGATGTTGTGATAAGCGTTGATCGGCGAGACAGTTACCTAAGCAAGAAAAGTATCTGGTAGAGCTTGGTAGCTTGCATTACTAAATCCGGAGTCTGTAACCTATCCTGACATCGATGTCCAGAAAATAAGCTATAGGCAAGCAATTAATTAACCAATTCTCACTGCAGATTCAGAAAATTAAATTTTCAGAGTTAGAAGGCTGACGTTGAGCTTTTCTATGAAGATTCCTTTTGACACATGACCTTACATTTCCTGGAATTAACTCTGTTCTTTTAATAAAAAAAAGAAAGAAAGAAAGAAAGAAAGAAAGAGAAATTGAAAAGGAATTGATTGGAAGTTTGAGTTATATTAAATGCATCGCTTAACTTTCGGTTGAACTCAGTTTGTGTTATCTTGCATTTAAAGATTTAGGGGGATGGGTAAAGATAAAATACCTCCACCTCATCAGGTAAGAAGCGTTGTTGTCTCCCAAACCCGGCCAGGATTTTAAACATGTTCGTCACTGAAGCTGGAACAGAGTAGTACACGCCCAAGCGTGCTTCTGAGGCACCACCACGAATGACGAGGTCTGAACCAAACTTTGGACCATAATATGAATGCCTCTGAATTGCCTTTCCTGTCCATTGTGGCTTCACCTTGCTCACAAACGGTGCCAGCTTTTCAAAATTGTTGAGGGAAAAGACAAAAGCGTTGGAGGTTTTGGCAAAGCCACCACTGGATTCTAACAAACAAAACATAAAAAAAGCATAAAAGAGGAATTTCAAATACTTGATTATACTTTATGTTTTTTTATATATATTTTAATTAACATTTTTGTTTATGTAGTATTTTCCTTTCAGAAGACAGTAAAATAGCCTATTTGTACGATGACGTCATTTTTATTTGATAATCCTATTATTGTTACTACGAGAAATACGTTTCACCTCGCGAAAGCGTACATGGGGAGCGGTACAAATAAAATTGAAACCAGCCAATACGTAAAAACAATATGGTTAAATATAAAGACAAAACAAAGTAACCACAAAACGGGGGGGTAGGGTATTATTATATTTAATGCTTTTCGCCGTAAAATTCTGTTGATAGACGCTCAGTCATCAGAAGCTAGTGGAGCTGTATTTATCGAAAATTTAAAGATATATTCGAGGAAAGTAAGCAGGGTTTTGAAGGTAAAAGCCGTACTTTAACTCAATTCATCACATTTGAAGAATATCAGTCTCTTTACGGCGTTGTACAGTATTTGCATGAGGAGAATCGGTGGCGATTTACCAGCAGTAAACATTTCGTCACCTAGGATGAATAACCAACAGAGGCATTTTTCACAGAGGATGAACGAACATTTTGGCCTTTGCACCCTACTGGTAGTGGTGTTGCTTGGAAACCGTGATGCAACTCGACGCCACAGTCGATGACGTCACTGGTTGGCATTTGCAGTGACGTCATCGATTGTGGCGTCGAGTTGCATATAAAGCTAAGTCGTGTTTCTGCCTCGCCGTGCACGTACATTCCACGCAAGCCTGAATAACAGGCGCTTTATGAGCCAGGCGATGCCAACGCGGCATTTTGGGCGAAGCGCGAGACGAGGGGAGAAGAAAAAATAAAGCGCCTGTAAAAAGTCCATTGTTCTGGCTCTTCCGCCCACCTACGCCCACAAATATTGACTGACGGCGGTGATGTTAAAAGGGCCAATGAAAAGTCGATCCAACTATAAGGTAATGAGTCACCTCAATAATGTAAAACTCAGTGCGGCAAAAATAAGGTTTGCTCAGTCAAGGTTTAGTTTCTGGCCAAACACAGCGACGAGAAAGAAAAGAGGGAAAACCTGTTGTTCAAACAAATTCCAAGGCCACGTTTTACATTATCACGAGCTTATGAGTAGTGTTTGGCCCGTCAACGCCTAATTTCAAAACGGTTAGTAAATCAGGCCTTTTTCAAACCCAGATGGAAGACATCCAACAACATCTTTCCCTTAAGCAATAAATTTTAACATTTTTTTATTTTTCCTCTATTTCTGGAACAATTTTGGAAATAAACTAAGAGCGTTTTCTAACAGCATCGTCAAAAGAACATGAACTGCGTGACGGCCATTTTGTTTCAGACAAACATGACGGAATCTCGCCAGAACAACGTGCGTCATCAAATTAACCAATTGGAGCGCGACGTTCATGCAGTGAGTATGGGAAAAGCCAGAACAATGGACTGGTAACAGGCGCTTTTTTACCCCTCCCCCAACCTCGTTTCCAGGGTTCTCTCCTAACCATCCCTATCTCTCTCGCTCAGTAGGGACGGGTAGGAGAGAGCCCTGGGAACGAGGTTGCTTCTCTCCTTGTCTCGCGCATCAGCCAAAATGCCGCTTTCACCTCGCTTGGCTCATAAAGCACCTGTTAAGCGGGCTAATTCCACGTGCAATACGAATTTCGACTAAAAAGTACATTATCTCGCTCCGCATGTGGCCTTACGGCCGCTCACTTCGTAAGGAATCATTGAGGTAAGGGTCTGTGAATTCATAGCCCAAGGGAGGGAGGGAGCATATTAGTTTTTCTTTCAAGAAGGGGGGTTGTATCTAATTACCATGTGGGCAAGCTGTCTCGCTAACAATAATAATCATTCTGGAGGTGATTTGATATGAAAAAACATGATTTTTTTTGTGATCAAGATATAACAAAGAACTATAGCGATAATTAGTACCAAAGCCATGAACAATCCTGGTTACATGATATTTTGGCTTATTTCTACTTTGCAGAACATGGGTGCATCCAAAGGTTTAAAAAGTGGGAGTCTCGTTATGAGACAAAAGTAACTAACAGATGTTGTGTCCTCTTTATAGTAGTCAATTACGTTTAAATGTAAAGATATTTTCAGCCAAAAGGAAGTGCCAAGGGAAGTCAGCCTCAGAAAACATGAAAATTGTGTGAATAGCGGCATACGAGGACAACTCCCCTGTTCCATCACATGACGTAAGCAAGACGCTAAAAGTGGTCGAGGAGGGAACGAAAGAATAGTAGGTCGCGTTCTGAGTTTTGTTCATGCTGGTCATGACTCAACCAGAAATCGAAGGTAATGACGCAAATGACTTAAAGCTTTAATCTAGGGATTCACAGGAGGATTCAAGAGACGATGCTCAATCCGACTGTTCTGAAATGGTTGGCTTTGCCTCACTGCGTTAGAGTTTTGAGGTAGTGCTCCAGACGCAGCCGTCGAAAGACGTTATAGTACAGTATAAAGAGAGATCATGCAATGTAAGTCGGCAGGGGGCGCTAAGTAATATCACTCTATGTCAGGCTCATTTCCAGTCCCTCTTCCTGATAATTATTGCAGTCCCTAAAGCCCTTGATTCTTTTATCGACTAAAGATATTTAAAAGTCAATATAAAATCTTACCCCAAGGAATGTCAGTGTATCCTCCAAAGGCCCATGGGCTTTTCTTTATGATGTTTTTGTTTTCTATCACATCGCGTAACCTTGCGATGGAATATCATTTTATCCAAAGGGAAGGAGGCGTTACTATTGATCGCTTCTTGTTAATTGAAACCTTTATTTAACACACGATCCAACCTGCGATGGGCCACTTTGCTCGAATGCCGAGCGTTTATACGGGGCGCCGTTTTATAAATAATATAATGTAGCTCCGTTGCGAAAAAAAGAAACTTGAAAATACAATGTAGCTGGTAAAAATGGATTTAAGTTGAATCTATAATTAGAAGGTTGTCAGAATTTAACTCATTTGAACGGGTGAAACATACAGAGCTTAAGTACCGTATTTATTCGATTAACCGCCCAGGGCGCTTTTTAAACTTTTGGGCCTTTAGAGTGGGCACTTATTCGAGGTGGGCGCTTATTAAATTTTCACCATTTTTAGCAAGTGAAGTATGTTTATTTTGCAACAAAACAATAAATGCTAATAACAAAACGCAAAGAAGTAACAAAGCAAGATTTCTGTAAAATACTCTGAAAAAAACTCCGTCCTCGGGGAAGTCTCTTATTAGAATTTATTCACTCAAGTGTGTGGGGTGGGGGTGTGCGCTTATTTGAGTTTGATTGGGAGGAGGAGGGGGTGGGCGCTTATTCGAGGCTGGGCTCTTATTAACTTTTTCTGCCTTTAGGATGGGCTCTTATTCGAGGTTGGGCGCTGATTCGAATAAATACGGTATAGTGTAAACGGCGTATCGAGGCGTTTGCCTCGGGCAAATAATTCACTCTTTAGGAACTCGTATTTCTCGCTCTCTATTAAAGCATTACCCGATTGTAAACTACAATGCTAGTGCTACTGTTGGAATCATAATGCAGTGACGATGAACACCTGTTGGAGTATTTTAAGGTGTCAGTGAAACACCCGTGGCCGGCTAAAACCCTGTTAAAGGTACTTAAGAGCGGATGTCTGTAAATATCGACCAGAGGTGGGAAAAATAAAATTATTGGAAAATCCCCCAAAAATTATGTAGACTACCCAAGGTATTCTAGTTATGAAAATATAAATTTTAGTTTCATTGGATAAATATTTTGGCGATACGGCGAATGCCAATTTCGGGCGATTGACGACCTCCGCCAGACCGTTCTTCGTGCCTTTAGACCGGGCTACGAAAAGACCACGATTTGAGTCGCATTCAAATATCATTAAACCCAAAAAGCTTCTTATCATATTAAACGGGTTTTAATACACATTTTGAGTGGTTATGTTCTCGAATTGATGGCAACTGGAATATCTTATGAATTTTTAAATATTTACAAAATTTTAAAGATTTTACGCGAGCAAAATATTGTCAAATTTTAAAGGCCTAAAATCACATCCGATACATGATTTCAAACAGAAAAAGACATTCCACGTTAAAAATCAGTCTCTAAGCTTTCAAAATATCCTTTCAAAACTCTGGACAACATATGAAATGAATTTTGGGGAACGCAAAATTCACGGAGCATTTAAGTGTAATTTGACCTTTCTGACTTGACAGATAAGAGGTTCGGCGCGACACAAATCAATCCTCCAACAAATGTTTCAGCCAAAATACGTTTGATTTTAGCAATCTCAAGTCCCACAGTGATACATAGACGCTTCATCCATATTAGGTGAAAATTTTTATACCATTTTGTCAGCTGTAAATGAAGAACTCTTATCCTGGCCTTCAGGTGCCGTGTTTGAACTCGCCTCGCCAATGTAAGCATTAGGGTCAAGTTCCGATCACGAAACAGCGAAGTTTTCAAAATCTACACCAAGTATCTATCCTTTCTAGTTTATAATCAGGTCTACAATTTGTTTTTTGTACCTTGTGTCCTTGTTTGACTTCATTTCTGCCATGAAACTGAGACAAACCACTTCGAAATTCCCGCTCGCTCGACATGACACGTGTCACGTGAAAGAGCCGTTTTAGACTCGATTGCGTCGTTACGAAAACATAGCGATTATTTCTGATTTGTGTGAAAAACATTCCATCTCTAACCTACATGTTATAGATATGCCATTGGATGAGTAGACAATCTCATTTTTTTTTCTTACGATGCAGTTTTACCGATCGTAGGCTTGTGATTCCCGAGCGTGTCTATTAAAACGCGAAATGCATATAACGTCTTCTCTCTTGTCTGTTTTGGTTATCTAATATGGCCCATCATGTGCAAAGAGCTTATAATTACAAGGGAAAAAAGCACGAGTTAAAAAATCGGCTTAGGTTAAGCTGTCCACCAATTACACTTTTGTAGTCATAACCGAGCGCACCGTCGACCTCAAGTTTTTCAGTTATTACTGTCACGTGTTACCGACGTAAAATATGGTTGCTTTACCTTTTTTTGGCAATTTATAAAGCGCGCACTGTTTGGATTAGCCTGCGTAGCATGCTAGGCCGCGCGAGGGCAACACGCGTCTTCGACGTTTCTTCTTATCTGTCAAGTCAGAAAGGTCAAAGGGACTCGATCACGGTTATGCGCATGCGCGCCGTTTGTCTCTTCAGAATAAATTTGTCGGGTCAACACTAAATTCGAAATCGCCATTACCGGTACAATCATTGAAAATCCTTCGTTTNAAAGAGCCGTTTTAGACTCGATTGCGTCGTTACGAAAACATAGCGATTATTTCTGATTTGTGTGAAAAACATTCCATCTCTAACCTACATGTTATAGATATGCCATTGGATGAGTAGACAATCTCATTTTTTTTTCTTACGATGCAGTTTTACCGATCGTAGGCTTGTGATTCCCGAGCGTGTCTATTAAAACGCGAAATGCATATAACGTCTTCTCTCTTGTCTGTTTTGGTTATCTAATATGGCCCATCATGTGCAAAGAGCTTATAATTACAAGGGAAAAAAGCACGAGTTAAAAAATCGGCTTAGGTTAAGCTGTCCACCAATTACACTTTTGTAGTCATAACCGAGCGCACCGTCGACCTCAAGTTTTTCAGTTATTACTGTCACGTGTTACCGACGTAAAATATGGTTGCTTTACCTTTTTTTGGCAATTTATAAAGCGCGCACTGTTTGGATTAGCCTGCGTAGCATGCTAGGCCGCGCGAGGGCAACACGCGTCTTCGACGTTTCTTCTTATCTGTCAAGTCAGAAAGGTCAAAGGGACTCGATCACGGTTATGCGCATGCGCGCCGTTTGTCTCTTCAGAATAAATTTGTCGGGTCAACACTAAATTCGAAATCGCCATTACCGGTACAATCATTGAAAATCCTTCGTTTTATTCGGACATCCGTCGCTTTGGCTGGTCTAGTTGTACTTCGGTAGTGGTAATTAACGTGTGGTTGTGTTGTTTGACTGGTTACGTTTTAAGAAGACGCAAAAAATAATGTTTTGATCATGGAGGTTCAGAAGAGCATCGTGGCCGTCCGGCAACAGGACGTTCTCAAGAGTCTTTGGAGATAGAGAAGCTTAGCCGATCGGTCTGGTATGGTTCTAGGAGTAGTGTGCGGCTTATGAAAAGAATACACGACACTTCGAAAGTGGTTAAAGGCATCAGTTCGTTAAACTTTGATTTGGTTTTTGACTCCGACCTGTAGTTATAACGCAACAGGCCGCGCGATCTTCACCAATCTAGTACACTTGAAATGTTCCTTGTATCTTTGCTTTACGATCGTATATGTTTAAGAATTGATGTTTTTAAAATAAATTATTGCCTGAATATTCTGTTTATAATCTAGTTTCTTCATGTGTTCTACTCGATAACATTTGTTTTGCGGAACACTGACCCGATGCAACGAGAATGAATTTGTTCATTTGCTGATAAGCAATTGAAATTTATGCTCAGTTAAGGATAATCTTTATACTCATACGTTGTGTGTTTTTGTCACGGGTCAGGCGCTATTTGTAGGTATTTCTGGGTTTATATAAGGCGAACTGAGAGAACAGTTATAAGATATTTGTTTACAAATTTTGTATGCCGATCGGTGACTGCTATGTTAGCGTGGGTACGATCTCGTAAAAATACACGTTGGTAAATGTTTGTTTCAAAGCAGGACAGGGCTGTAAATCTTATTCTTATCGGCTGCAACACATATCTGAGGAGTAGCAAAGAATAAACTTGAATTATGGGGATAAATAAAATCAAACCAAATGCCCGGAAATACTCTCGCGTCGCGAACAATGAAATTTACTTGCGTGCATCTAACTCGCTTCCAATTGGTTTAAAAACAATCAGCTACTGTCAGAACTCACACATGCGCATTATCGTGAACCAGTCCCTTTAAATGCTTCGTGAACTTTGCGTTCCCAAAAATTCATTTCATATGTTGCCCAGAGTTTTGAAAGCATATTTTGGAATGTCATTTTCCGTTTGAAATCATGTATCAAATGTGATTTTAGGCCTTTGAAATTTGACATTATTTTGCTCGCGTAAAATCTTTAAAATTTTGTAAATTTTTAAAAATTCATAAAATATTCCAGTTGCAATCAATTCGAGAACATAACCACTCAAAATGTGTATTAAAACTCGTTTAATACGATAAGAAGCTTTTTGGGTTAAGTGATATTTGAATTCTATTCAAATCGTGGTCTTTTCGTAGTCCCGTCTATAGGCCCGAAAAAGCGGTCTGGCGTTTGCCTTCAATCGCCCGAAATTGGCATTCGCCGTATCGCCAAAATATTTATCCAATGAAACTGAAATTTATACTTTCATAGCTAGAATACCTAGGGTAGTCTACATGATTTTTTGGGGATTTTTCAAAAATTTTATTTTTCCCACCTCTGGTCGATATTTACAGACATCCGCTCTTAAATATCAATATCAAATCTTACGCCAGGGAATGTCAGTGTATCCTCCAAAGACATATTGGCTTTTCTGTACGATGGTCACAGTATTCTTTTCACCGTCGCATCTAGCATGGAAGATGTTGGCTTCCGAACCATGTAAGGTTGCACGGTAGCAAAGAAGCCAAGAAGAATCCTCCCCAACTTCAGGAGCAAGGAAACTGTGAAGATGTTGCAGATAAGACTGATTTCCATGTAATATTGTTGAGTTTATTGAAAATTCTGAAAATGGGAACACATGGATGATACAAAAAGGTTATTTTGGATGAGGAAATATCACAGTCAGGGAATCTATCCTTATATCTGTATACTTAGCCACAGCCTCATTTTACTCATATGTCCTGCAGGTAGATTAGGTAGAAAGGTAGATAGGTGGTATAGTGAATGGACGACGAATGAATGGATGGCTGGATGGATGACTAATCTTTCTTCAAAAAAACGTGCATGCATGCATATTAGAATGATAATGAACAAAATGAAAGCGAAAGATAACATTAAAAACAAAACCAGTCAAAACAAACAAAAAAGACCATTAACTCCATGGCAAACAGGCATAGCAGCAAAGCCACTCGACAATTCCGAAATGAACGAGAACGTGAACGTGAGTAATAGCACGGTTCTGCTAAGGTATATCTCTTCTTTTCTCTTGTTCTCTTTACTCAAACGCGAGGTAAAACTGGATACATTTTTTAATGGGATAATCGTGGACGGAACGATGAAATAAAGGGTTTGACGGACTGATAGGTAGATTAATACCAATCTTTTTTAGTGTAGTTCAAACTATTGGACATCGCGATAATAG
>CALNXI010003349.1:0-2500 GCA_942486025.1 Porites evermanni | reverse complement strand
TGGGCTGCAACGGTGATCCTGCAAGGATTGGCGAGCCTAAGTAAATATATAAAACTTCGCAAGCACCCACCTGAACAGTCGTGGCCATTCCCACTATAACCTGGTTTGCAACTACTGCAGTTAAAGGAACCTTTGGTGTTAATGCAGATGGCATTGTTGCTACAATTGTGAGAGCTGATCTGGCATTCATCTATATCTGAATGTTAATTATAATTTTAGTTAAGATGCATCTTGAATCAATTCTACGCCGGACAGTATGTGACAACAAAGATATATTATGTACTAAAGGTTATGGAATGCGGACGACAGCGAAGGTCTGACATGATGCTCTTGCTCAACCAACGCTGTGCTTTGCGTAAGTTTTAGTGATAGAAAATCAAATCAGGCGTAATCAGATAACGAGTGATAGACCGAGGTCCAGACGAGCGTTATCAGATTGCGACCTCTGCATTCCATTGCATTCTTAGTGGAAGTCCGAACGAAGCTGCCTACAATACGTACAGTGCAGGCGTGATGGAGATTAGGATTGCGGGCTCCTCTTGTCGCCGGCCGCAATTACTGTTTGATCAAATATATCTTCTTATAATAATACTCGGTTGTGATACCGCCTTTTTACGCATTGTAAACTTCGGCTTATAAGCCCTGGGTTAATATATTTCCTTAAGGTGTTTTAGGAGGCTTTATAAACGGAGGGACTTTGATCCGATGATGGTGTTTAGAGGTGCATTGAAGTTGGCGACTCAAGCCACATATTTACAACAAAGCTGTGGCAGAGGTACCGCAAATAGTGACGCCTTTGTTGTCTCGGCAGTATCGAACTTGAACGACATTTGCAGAGGGAAAATTTAGATCAGTGACCCCTTCATTTAATAGCCACCTACTTTCACAAGTTTTTGAGGTAGATCATCACTTTAAAATGATCGTGACTACGCAAATTTATGGAAATTTTTAAGAAAGCTTCATTGTTTGGAGCTCTTAAACAAATTTTAGGCCTCATACTGCCTGATACAATGCCCCCAATAGGTTTTCGGGATCCGGAATTTCCCGGTATTTGAAACTCGGGACGCAGGACGTTTAGAAAAAAATCGGAGTAAGATTCGGGATTGAAAGCATCACGGGAGGTGGGATGTGGAAAAATAACCCTCGGGATTACGGGATTGCATGGAATTTTGGGTCGGAATTACGGGATAGAAGAACGGTACTGGGGAATCGTAATATGTACCACTGAAAATGATGCACCATGCTCTATGACGATCATAAATAGCTTACAATAAGTAGAAAGTCATATATGGAGACAAGGCCTAAGTATAAAATTAATTATAAAATGCCTCTCTTACAACAGGTTCCAGAAAAGTGCCGCGAATAATGTGAGTTATATCCCTAAATCTGCAAACATTCTGTAATACATGCTTTGCAATTAGGTGAGACAAGCTTTTTCTGATTTTTTACCTAGACGATAAAACATCGAAACCTTAAGTTTTCTATAGCTGTTGGTTTATCCCTCACGCGCAGTTTAAGACAAGTTTGAAGATGGTCAGTTAATATGGCTACGAGATATGACGTCATAAGTAGCAGGTGGTCAAGCCATTTTTGAGTGAAAATGCATGTTTTTCAACTTTTTTCAGGAATAAAAGAAAAGCGTCTTGATAAAATGATGCAAAGTAATTATTTATGTGTTGTTTTACTTGTTAAGCGCAAAAAATTATTAATTGTCACTGTTTTTACGTGATTTCTAGTTCTTGAAAAAATGCAAGATGGTTACCATGTCTGGAGACTTCACAGACCTTTAGCAGAGCCACCACGCATAAAATATACTTCATCTTGTAGAGAATTTTAAAAGGTCAAGGGCTTTCCACTGACGGCAAAATCGAAATAAGGGGAGGATCCATCAACCCCAACCCCCCACGGCCCATTGTACCACGGTGAGGGTATGACTTTGCGTGTACGTCCGAGGGTTAAGCCTGCGTATAACAACGAATGGAGAGAAATTTGGTATGGGCTTGTTAATAATTAAAAGCACCTGTAACAGTTCCCTCAAGCGTAGGGCGGGGGTTTCCACGAAACAATTTAGCTCCCTTGAGGAAAATAAAATTTAGGTTCAAACAAAGTATGCCATATAATCCCGGGGGGGTACTGCCATATATGGGCTATATAGGAATGTGCCGCTGTGAAGGGCATGGTTTTCAAGCAGTTTACTCTAGGATAGGGTATATAAATCAAAGCGTTTGGGTCTAGAATAGGGTAGTATTTATCACAAAACTGATCAGTTGGTTGAAATTTTTAAGGTACAAGGTTTTGTTTTGGCTAGACTGTGCTAGTGACCTCAGTAGTTTCTGGAAAACAGCTACTCTAGGATAGGGGGGATTTGGGGAGTATACTCTAGTATAGGGTAGCAAACTTCAGCTGAACTAGCTCTGGTATAGGTTAAGGGATCCAGGGTCCCAGCGGCACATCCCCACGCAGAAATTCCTAATACTTGCTCAATTAAGTTTCCGTAGTT
>CALNXI010003348.1:40919-47849 GCA_942486025.1 Porites evermanni | reverse complement strand
ACCGTTCCGATCACGTTTGCATTACATAATGTACTGATTTTCGCCTTTCGTTATGGTTCGAATCGTAAAAACTACTTTGCAGACCGTTCAATCAAAAATCTCAAAGAAACATTTTTGATCAGTAGATAGAAATTGCCTGTCTTTAAATGGAATCCATCTAATCCCTCACAGCACAACGGAAAAAGCCACTCATTATAGAATGACGGGTGTTGACGCACAGAGAAGTAAAAGTGTAGGCGCGCTCACTTCCTTAATGAGCAAATGGAAACGTTCTTTTTAAAAATAGACTGTACATCTAGTCAAAATATGTAAATGCAAATCTTTGATTATGATAGCGGAAATGAACCCACGCAAATAAGCTGAATGAAACATAAAATGGCTCAAAACGACAACTGGCAAGAGACAACCAGTTGGATAATTACAAGGGTGCTGAAGAGCTAACAACTCCAGTTAGGGACCGACAATTAGCTAGAAAAGTGACAGGGTTGGGGAAAAAAACCATACATGAAAAACAATTCACGTAAAAAAACATTCACACATGGTGACCCAAAAAACATTTACATGCAAAGCAGAAACTCCACCACCCCCACCACCTCCCCCTACACTTTTTTAACTGTCCGTCACTTAGTGGTCACATCGGGACTCGACCCGAGATCGCGGGATTGCGAGTCCAACGCGCTGACCACTTGATCACACCACGCTAGAGAGGGGCCTTTGAAGGGCCTTAAGTTTTGACTACTAACGTTTTTTTCAGGTAGGAAATATAACTGTTAACGCACCTGTTCAGAGCAGAGTCTGTAGACTGCCACGATCTTGGCGGAAAGGCTTCGAGCATTGACAAATCCCATGGAATACAAACTGATCTCACTAATCAGTGCATAGTCTGGAACCATCATGGCAACTGTACGGAAGAGAACCTATAAATATTGATAAAAATAGAGAGCTTTAGACGCGTAGACGAGGACGACTATGAGTACGAGATTTTCTCACGCTGAGTCAGCGTCATTTTGGCGGGAAAAGGTGATAGCCGACATCATTCTGCTACTGGTTTTAGCGAGAATATCGTAATGGCGGAAACAAGTTACCAAATGTTAGAAGTTTTATCATTTTGCGATCGAGAAAGGGCTTAACCTTTTTCAATAAAGATAACAGTGCTAACTTTTCTGGTAGCAAAAAAGTACAATGAAGCTTTCCGAGGTGTCAAAACTCGTACTCGTATAAGTTTTAGAAATGGGTTTAATCAATCGAGATAGAGACCAAAATTCATTTTACAGAAAACTGAAAGAACCAGATGATCTCAAGCGAATATAAATAAAATGAAGTTTAATTACAAAGTCAAAACCACTAGAACTATAATCAATAAAAATAATGGCGACGAGACAGATTCAAGTTACTCAGTAATATTAACTCACAATTAACCTATTTCAAGACATTAGAAATGAAACGTATAAACCTTAAGTAGGCAAATTATTAATTTATTTTGTGACCAGAATATATACACTACATCATAGCATATTGCGGTTAATTTTCTATTTCTGAAAATGAATGTTCTTTCCGGCTTTGTTTAGGGATATGGTAATATTGCTAATGAATTTGAAAACAAAGAAAATACAAAAATCAATTGAAATCAAAAATTAACTGCAACATATACGTAGAATTTGGTGTATTATGTGGGTCATATCCGTTCTCAAGTTGAACAAGTTTTTCTATTAGAGATAGGAAACAAAGGCAATTTTCAGAATCGAACAAGTTTGAGCACTGGCTTACGTTCAGAATGATTTACCTTCAACATAAAGAGTATCGTATCATGGTAAAGCGGTATTTTGCTTTTGTCATTATTGACTACTGACAAGCAAGCTAGGACGGCAATGCCATAGATATGATCTCTTTGAATTGTTTCATCTTGTTCTGTTTGTCTTATGTGATCGAAACGTCCAATGTGTAAATTCGAAGGAATATTTTTAAATTGACAGAGAAAAGGCAAACTTAACCTTAGTGGTGTCTTGAATTTGACACGGTGAAATTTCCGTTTTCATGGAATGACAGAAAATAAAAATCCATTCTTTTGTCTAGTTAGTGACCTCAGGGCTCCTATTGATAGCAGGGATGCTTTGTAATCTCCCTGAAGGTACAGTCCTCAGAAATCACATGTATAGTTTAAATATAGATGTCTACCTATCTAGCTAGCTATCTATCTATCTAACGGCATCGTGCTCCTTAATAATTACCGGTAGGCTAGTAGTAGTTCTTTACTGCGCGGAGCGCCGCGCTTGAATTTACCTCTCCTGGTTAAAGGTAGCGATTTTACAGCGCACTCGCGCGGTTCATTTACACGATTAAGCGCATGAAAGTGACTGACAGTAGCGTGCACCTGTTTAAAAAGTGAACGATAAAGCAAGTTCAAGTTCAGTGAGATCTGTATTTGCTCACGTATAACCGTTCCGATCACGTTTGCATTACATAATGTACTGATTTTCGCCTTTCGTTATGGTTCGAATCGTAAAAACTACTTTGCAGACCGTTCAATCAAAAATCTCAAAGAAACATTTTTGATCAGTCAATAGAAATTGCCTGTCTTTAAATGGAATCCATCTAATCCCTCACAGCACAACGGAAAAAGCCACTCATTATAGAATGACGGGTGTTGACGCACAGAGAAGTAAAAGTGTAGGCGCGCTCACTTCCTTAATGAGCAAATGGAAACGTTCTTTTTAAAAATAGACTGTACATCTAGTCAAAATATGTAAATGCAAATCTTTGATTATGATAGCGGAAATGAACCCACGCAAATAAGCTGAATGAAACATAAAATGGCTCAAAACGACAACTGGCAAGAGACAACCAGTTGGATAATTACAAGGGTGCTGAAGAGCTAACAACTCCAGTTAGGGACCGACAATTAGCTAGAAAAGTGACAGGGTTGGGGAAAAAAACCATACATGAAAAACAATTCACGTAAAAAAACATTCACACATGGTGACCCAAAAAACATTTACATGCAAAGCAGAAACTCCACCACCCCCACCACCTCCCCCTACACTTTTTTAACTGTCCGTCACTTAGTGGTCACATCGGGACTCGACCCGAGATCGCGGGATTGCGAGTCCAACGCGCTGACCACTTGATCACACCACGCTAGAGAGGGGCCTTTGAAGGGCCTTAAGTTTTGACTACTAACGTTTTTTTCAGGTAGGAAATATAACTGTTAACGCACCTGTTCAGAGCAGAGTCTGTAGACTGCCACGATCTTGGCGGAAAGGCTTCGAGCATTGACAAATCCCATGGAATACAAACTGATCTCACTAATCAGTGCATAGTCTGGAACCATCATGGCAACTGTACGGAAGAGAACCTATAAATATTGATAAAAATAGAGAGCTTTAGACGCGTAGACGAGGACGACTATGAGTACGAGATTTTCTCACGCTGAGTCAGCGTCATTTTGGCGGGAAAAGGTGATAGCCGACATCATTCTGCTACTGGTTTTAGCGAGAATATCGTAATGGCGGAAACAAGTTACCAAATGTTAGAAGTTTTATCATTTTGCGATCGAGAAAGGGCTTAACCTTTTTCAATAAAGATAACAGTGCTAACTTTTCTGGTAGCAAAAAAGTACAATGAAGCTTTCCGAGGTGTCAAAACTCGTACTCGTAGTCGTTCTCGTCCTAGAACCTAAAGGCCTCTGAAACGTCAGAAACTGTTTAACAGGTTAAAAGAGGCCATCAAGAAGGGGGATTCTTCACAGACACATTAGGGGTATAAGCAAATGGTTTACTTATTTACTTAAAGTTCGCCAATTTTGTCAGAGTCACCGCAACAGCGCGTGACGCCAATTACTGGGGGCCCGTAACAGTCCCCTCCCCCCATCAGATAGTCGGCCTACAACCCCGGGGACTACGTCCCTTACCCTTTACAGACAGTGTGTGGGTTCTTTAACGTCCCACAGAATTTATATGTGCAAGGGTTGTGAGACGAGCACTACGGTTCATCGTCCTTATCTGAGAAGACTAGAAAGTCCAGTTATAGGTGATGATCTACGAGAAAAAAAGTCCCTGATTCATGTCAAGCCAATTCTCCTCGTCATAACCAATAGAAATCAATGGACAACAGTGTACAACAAGGTACATACTGACATCAAGAGGAAATAAGGAGAAAGGAGGTTCTTGATCGGTGAAGGCGATGGGTATATCAAGTAGAACTCCGCAAGTGCGATACATGTGACTGAGCTCACCTTCAGATTATCGGGAAGTTCAGCGCGTCCCGCATAGCCTGGGTTCATGGTGATAAAGATGGTACAAGATGGGTCCAAAGAAATTTCCGTTCCCTCAAACACAAACTTATCCACTTGTTCCATGACGGCTCGCTGAATTGTCAAGATTTGTTGAGCAACCACTGACAGCACCTAAAAACACACGTAGCATTCAGTCTAGTTCATCTTGTTCATAATTAACAATTATTGAACGAGGTTGACCAAAATATCGTGATTTGTCAGTGGCGAGCAGATCAATTATTTGCCGAAGCCGAAGGCTGTGGCGAATAATTGATGTGCGAGACACTGGCAAATCACTATATTTTGTGATAACTGAGTTCAATAATTGTTTTATCATTCGATCACCAAGTTTGTTTTTTAATGAATATCTTCGGGAAGCGAAGCGATCTGCAATTTTTCACGTAAGAAGGAGAAAAGGGTGATTTCGTTTACGCATGAGCAGAATATTATTTGCAGCCAAACACAGTCGAACGACATTGCGCCACTGAGGCGGTTTTGGCCATTAACGAACAAATTTTTTACGATAAGTTCAAAATGAAGTGACCGTATTCAGTTTCAACCCACTGATCATGATCCACGTTGAAAGTGGATTCAAAGCATTGCAAAACTTATTTGGATGCGACTATCAAACTGGGTTTCTCCCAAGATGAGAACAATAAAACATTTAACACTGATTTGAAGATCCAACTCAGTACAAACGAAACTAATTGCAAATAGGATATAACAAAACTTTGACGGCGCCAAAAAGTAACACAGCTATACAATAAGAAAATTGTTTCCTATAAAGGTTTTAAGAAACAATTGATTAAAAATGCCTGTCACAAAACCCAGGTCAGTGTTCTCTTGCAACGACTTGGTTGCTACTTCAGCCGAGTTACTGTCTTTGTAACACTTCCCAACTGTTCACGAAGCACAGCGATATAACCACAAGCTTTATTGCACAGGCTAACTAACCTCCAGTTCAATTCTGTTAAATTCGTCAAAGCATGCCCAGGCTCCTGACTGTGCGAGTCCCTTGAAAAACTTTCCCATGGCCTTGTAGTCCAGTCCATCCGAACAGTTGAACACTACACACTGTGGGAAAACAAAACATGAGTGACGAGGTGAGAGGACGTTTTGATCTAAAGCACCATTCGTTTCCTTTTAGTCAGACCCAAATACGATATGCGATGTGGAATTAACCACAGGGCTACCCATCCTTTGTACAATCTTCTGCCCAGAGTTAAAGAATTATCGAAACGTTTAAGAACCAAAACAAGCCAGTTAACCTTTCGTTTTAAAGTAAGTCATAAAAAGATTGTATTTTAAGTATTCTTTAGCTTTTCAGTTGTTGAATCTCAATTTATTTCTTGTACTAAATAAAGTAACACGACGGAGTTCAGATCTGTGGGTCCGCATTCCAACATGAACATGCCTCGTGTTGACAAGAATCTTTGTTTCACATGGACTCTTTCCACCTAGGTGTATAAATGGGTACCGCAAACACACTGCTGCAGGTCACTGTAAAATGAAAAGGTATCTTAACCACGAGGGATATAGCAATATTCTTGGGTATTTTTCTCCTGCTAATGAGCTGGGAGGTAATGGTCGTAGTGTGGGCCTCATGCCTTACCTAATACTTCTTCATTTAGTGTTGTATGCCATTTTACTAGTATGGCATTTAAGCCAACATCGATGTTGGCAGCCGTACCTGCTTAGCAACTGCTTTTGCTAGATCCTTGCAGGTTTCTGTTTTGCCTGTCCCGGCAGGTCCCTCGGGGGCCCCTCCCAGGTTTAAAAGGAGAGCACCCATCAGAGTCCTGTAAACAAGGAAGCAAAATAGGAACAAGTTATAAGAACTTGAAACCGCTGAGAGCACATGCGAGCTTGTATTGTTCTTATTTAACCCAACACAAGATCATCAACTAACAAGAACATTATATTTAAAACACTTGGCTCTAAAGGCCTCTATAAAGTTTTGCCAACTTAAAAAAGGGAAAATAAAGCTTTCCCTTCTCTACTCCCTCCATACAATGTTGTACCGCTGTTCGAGCTACCTATAGAAAACAACAAACACCCCAACTTTGAATGGAGGGGGAGGGGCAGGGATGTGGATTGTTTTGTTCTGCGAAGTTAACCCATCTGAGGATAATGCCTCAACAGTTTTGTCGCCGGTTGTAGCTAATTGTTGCCCCAAAGTAAAACCACAACATATCAACAGAGCTACAATGATCTAGAAAACAACGGCAGATATCCTTAAACTGAGAATGGACTATACGGGATAAGGGCTTAGGTTAGTAAACTATTCCCACTGATGCCAATAATTCTAAAACCACATTGGTGCCTCATGCTCATACAATATACAGGTAAAATTTGAGCATGACATTAGAAGGTAATAAGTGCACGTTTCCTAAAATGGTTAGTTTTAGATCCCCTTATCCGAAAAACCCTTGGACACCTTATGCAGTTACACAACGTAGTAGTCCATATCGCTTCGGCTTCCCTTGTACTATGGATGTGTAGTGTAACAGGGATAAGGAATACTACGTTGTTAAACCTTCATAAGGTCTCCAAGGGGTTTAAGACGCAGCAAACCTGTAACATCTGTCTGTTAAAGGTGTTATAACTAGTCTCCCGCTGTTGCCAAGGTATTCGTAGCCATATTTAACGGCTGTGGTGAT
>CALNXI010003348.1:23419-35919 GCA_942486025.1 Porites evermanni | reverse complement strand
TCTTTCTAGTTGTTGCAAACTTTGCAAAAATAATAAACAAATAACGAACCAGTATTGGTCGACCGTACGGAACTTCTCCCCTTCTTCAGGCATTTGTGCTTGAATGTCCTCGGAGGAAAAAATGGGTTCCAAATACAGCCACGACGCTTGAACCTAATGACAAGGGAAAGGCCAGGAAATCAGCTTGAAACGCTGGGGTACACCAATTCCGGGAAATCATTTTCGTAAACTAAAAGTAATGAACAAGTTTTTTACTCTTGGAGGCGAGGTGGTGTAGAGGTTAGCTTGTCGGACTTCGCATTTGGATGTCAAGCCGTCGAGCCTTGGTCATGAAATCGCATTGTCTGCTCCGAAAAGCAACTTTGGTTCTCATGCCCTCTCTCCACCCAGGGGAACCAGCGACAAACCAGCCCATGCCGGGCTCAAGGTCAGTGCAGACCGGTAAATAAAGTGATCGAGCAGCGAAAAATCGAGCGAGCGAAAAACAGCAGGAAGAGAGAGGGGGAGAGGCAATAAGCACCTCTTAAAATACATTAGTCCGTCCACTTTTCAAACGAATTACAAAAAAACCGGTTTCCTTCAAAAAGGTCAAAATGAGCGGTGTAGGAGGGTTTCACCCGCTCGCCATGTTTGTTTGACTCTGCGGTATACTGGAAGCTAAAAAACCGGAAATGAAGTAATGAAAACAATGCTAACAAGAGGCTCTACCTTCTGTCCTTTCCCAGCCCCCACGCGGTTTTCGCGCAAAGTTTCTCGATCTTGGAGCCTGGAATAGGCCAACAACACACTGCCAGGGGAAACCCCCTGCGAGGTACTGGCATCCCTTCCAGGTAGGGCACTAATAGTAGTAGACCTTAACCTTTTGAAGAACTATTTTATTTGGCAAAATGAGTCTAGCCAATGAATTGAAACAGGCACAAAAATAAAGGCATTGTGTAAACAATACAATACATTTGTTATTGTTAGATAAACTCTCTGTAAAGAATAGGAACCAACCTTTAACCAGGATTCTACAATGTCTTGCATCAGGTTCTGAAACAAAATAATGTCAGAAATCGTATTGAACGCGACTGAATTGAAATAAATATAAAAAAAACACTTTGACATGACCTAATATCAGATAAAATAAAATATAACAAATTTCATTAGTTGACGGCAAAACAAGGTTGAAACATTTTGGGGGAAAGTTAGGTGTTTATCCATATATTTATTCATTTTTTTATTCATTTACCTATTTATTTGTTTGTTTATTTATTTAGTCACCCACGCAACAAAACATTAAACAGTTTATGTGACTAGGAAGCCTAACGAATCTAGGAGCTTACATTAATGAGCTTCCTTACTAAATACCTGGTTAAGCACAGAGTGTTCAGAGACATAAAAACTAAGCGCCAGATTGACTATCAATGAGATAATTCGTCAGTTTTTCGAAAAAAAATATGGAAGGGCTAGTTAGTGAAATAGGCAACGAATTGCAGATTCTTGGTCCTCGATAAAGGATACCGAAATTCGTTCTACAAAAATGAGGTTTTCACTGAAAGGCTAGTCGAGTTTCGTAATGGCGAACCCGGGTGATTTCTCCTTAAAAACTAGGTTATAAAAGCTAACAGGCAGAAGAATACTCGCAGAAACCTTGAATCTTGAAATAATTGCACGAAAATTATAAAAAAATGTTAGTAAATAGAAAGGGAGGAAAGTCAGGGGTAAGCTTACGAGTTTAGATTCCCACTCTTTCAGTTCAGCTTCAAAGGGAACGACGAAGGGGGATCCCTTCATTGTCATCGTCTTTACAATATGATCATCCAGCAAAACCTGCAAATTAACAGACATAACTACATTCAGGCGAGGCCTCGGATATACGGTGCAATATTGGCGCAATATCATCCACTCGACATGGCTACGAGTTAGAGCATTTCGTACAACAACCCGCGCGACATTTGCTGTGTGGCAACCAGCGACGTTTTCGGTCAGCGGTTTAATAGAAGTACGAGTAGAATCAGTCGATAATGAACCATATGTGCTGAGGGCTATGAAGCATTCGACGGGCGACATTTTTGGCCAACGAATAAATACGAATGTGAAATCTGATTGTTTGAAGATTAAAAGTTGCCTCAGTCTACCGAAGGAGACTTGCCTTGCCCGTAAGTAATGTCTTATTTTCTTAATTGGTTAGCACACGCCTGATCTGTGATCGGTGAACAAAAACGCCGCGAAACGCAAGAAACAAAGGCACTACAAAGCTAGCCTGTGTCACAGACAGTCTAAACCCCCGATATAGGCTCTATCGAGTTCTGTATCTGGTCTCGAGCGACAAGTCCGGCTGCAACGCAGTCTTTACTGAGCAATCTCGTATCGTTCTTTAGGCAAGCTTCGGGACGAGGTGGCAGCGACGCTCTCCCGCGGTTGAAGTGAGAGCACTCGCGAGCAATCCCGTACCTTTCCTCTAGGCGAGCAAGGGCACGAGGTGGCAGTGACACTCTGCCGTTCTCGTTGTCATCGCCGTCATCGTTGCTTAAGCCCCCTACTGTTGTGACCCAGAAATTTTGCGACCATGGTAACGTGACGTCACACTTCTCTCTATAGACACACTGCTTCAAAACAACTTAAATAACGGACACAAGACACTTAGAAAAGTATTGAAATATTACCTGTAGATCATCCACTGCTGAGAGGATGCTTAATCCAGTGTCCTTGTACTGTACAAACACAAACTCAATGTCTTTCCACTCGGCTTTCATCCTGCTTAGAGCCTGATTAAAGGAACAAACAAACAGTTAAGGAATGCAGCTTTCACTCCAGTGTGAAATTTACCCTTAAGAAACCTTCTTTCGATCTTTACTTGTCCAAAGAGTACCTCGTTTAAAAAATGCACTTTATTTGAGAGTCAATGTATACAGCACGAGAGTACTAATTGGAAGTACTTCTGGAGAAGGGACCGCAATTTTACAGGGTCATCCGTGGTCTAGCCATTTGCGGGGCAAAGGAAGTACCTTCATTTCTCAGTTATTTCAAGACCCTGCGTATTGTCTCTGCAGTCATGCACTCTACCGACTGAACTATTAAACATAACTGATATTTGAGAAGCGAAGCGCACTCCTTTACCACAGCCTAGTTTCAGATAGCCAGTTACATTATAAAATTTGGTATTAACTTTTGAGTCTGTGGATAAAGTTAACCTTAACTTAGCATTTCAGTTAAAGTAGGCACTCCCCTGGCCTGTGTTGCAAATAAAGGCGATACGCGTGAGGAAGAACACACGTTAAAAAAAGGTGGACAGCTACCTGCTTTCATGTGCGTGTCTTATTCCCTCGTGGGTCTTGTTCGCGCGCTATATTTCTCCGTCTTCTAAGAAGGCAATTTCTCCTTGTTTTAAGAAATCTAACTTTAATTTTACTACAATATGTTTCCCAAAACCAGACATTGTATCTTATGAGGCCAAAAATGATCTTTACCAGATTAGCCCTTAAACCCACTACCATAGTTGCAGGGATTCCTGGATCGTACTGACAACATTGAATGGGGGAGAGGATGACGAACTTGTTGTAATCGAAAAAGACTTTTCCCCCAAGGCGCATTGAAGTAAGAAAAGCGAACTTTGGAAAGAATCAATCAACCATAATGCAACCAGGTTGCATCTGCAGTAGTAAAACAAAAATCAGCTTGAACTAGAATACCATACACACCTTCTCAAGAGAGAACTCCTTCGCTGCTCGGCCACTTATTTCAGTAAGATCCTCTACAAACTTGTCAAGTCCGAGAACTAGCATCTCATTCAAAGTGGTATCTTCTTTGGGGGCGATATTGAAACCAATCTGTTAATAAAAAGAGATTCAAAAAGATCACCCCAGCGATATTCTGTGGTTGAATGTTCAAAAGCGAAAAATAGTTGCGGGCGATTCAGAGAAGCTTTAAAATAACAAATTTATTGTAAGCTACAAGCACATTAAAACCAAAATCAAAAGTTATTAGTCTGCCTGCTTCTAAAAAGCGCTTAAGTCTAAATGAACCAATCAAATTTCGAAGCAAACAGACTTAGAGTGTTTATGAAGTTGCCACCCCCTAGTTCTATAACTAAGAGTGTGTGAATCAAGGGCCACACTGGTTGCCCATTGGCCAGCTTGCTAGAACGAATGTGTTGTTGATTCTTATCTTTACGTCTGTCTTTATTCTGTTAGCTCTAAAAATGTTTCTACCTATTCGTTTTTTCAGTATTGATATTTTTGTTAATAGCAGTGTCATTAGTTTTGTTGTTGTGGTTGTTGTTGGACCTCGGAGTGGAGCTTGCCCTATGAGTGTTCCATGCCTGGTGGCAAAGTTTGTAAATAAAGAAATAAAACCTAATACATGAAGCCAGTGCTGAGCGCGAGAAACGCGTGCAAGTAAGACACGTTGGTCGTTGAGTGTTAATTGTGGTTTGCTGAGGAAGGGGAACAAGGTTTTTTAGCTAGTCACCTCAAATAACGATGCAAACTAGAAGAAATTAACATTTTTTCAGCCTGCGTAGCAAGCGTTTCCGCGTGAGTCATCGCTCCAATAACTCGATTGGAAACACTTGAGCAAAGCCTGCAACGTGTTCAAAAGCCTTATTTAAAAAACGCTCCATAAAAATAGTTATGTTGACTATCTCAATGTCTGCTTGATAGGCTATATTGTACCTTTACGCTCATTGCTTCCCAGTGTCTGTCCTTAATCCCAGGTGTACACAAGGCATTGATAAGAGGCATATTGATCTTGAAGTTCTCCAGTCGGGCTTTAGTGGTGGACGCCACTCTGAGGGGACCGCGGAACTCGGGGTGAGCAAACTCTTTGGTTAGCTTGTAACTTATCCTCCATAGCTCTGAAACCTGTTGAAATAAACTCTATTTCAGCCCCAAAGTGCTAATTCAGCCCTGCAGGCCAAAGTCTGATTCAGCCCCTTCTGGAGCCATTTGAGCACAATTTAGACAAAAACAGCTCAATGAAAAGGCTATTCCAGCCCACGCTGGGGTCCATTTCAGTCCTTGGGACCAAATCAGCTATAAGTAATTGGACTGTATTGGCCCTGTTTTAAGGGAGCCAAATTAGACTCAAAAATAGCACTGTAATTTCCTCACCGAAACGGCCCCATTTTTAGGGCTAAAACAGATCGTTCTGACTTACAGTGGCAGCTTAAGTAAAAAAAAATGCAATTTAAGTTTCGACTTGGCATTGAGCGACACCATTCGGGCAAAGAATTCGGGTTAAGCAAATTCCCTATTAGTTTATATTTAATTGTCCACACCTTCAAAAACACCAAACAGAGCGATACCTCAAGCATTCAGAAAATGAAAAAGTGATGCAATGAATGAACACCAGACGCAGTTAGTCCAGGTCTTGCACTGGTTGTCTTGAAAGAGACGGTCCAAGGACGATTACAAAGCAGGACGGTTATGGTTTATTCTCACCGGGCATGTAATTTTGTCCTGACCAGAGTTTTTTTTTTTTTACCGTGGGAAGCCTCTTAAAAGAAATGGGAAGGAAATGCTTCCCGAATACGATCGTGTTTCTGTTGATTCACTTTTTCATCAATTTCGCTGTTATTTCACGCCAGTTTTCGAAAAGACAAGGAAACGCACATGAAGAGCTAAGCAGTTACCGGTGATATATTTATCTTGAGCATGCGCAGATCAATTTTTCCACGACTCAATTCTCCAGCGAGCTTAGCGAGAGACTGGACCATAAAAACATGTGTTTACTGGAAATACAAGAACATGAACCTTGATACACTTTTAAAATACCTCTTCTTCAATCTTTTCTGCATTAAGCTTCAGGATAGGCCCAGCCAGCCACATTTCCTGCTTGTCGTGAAAAGTCACCAATGCTCGCCACAACTTGTCAAATGGCTCCTTCGCTTCAATAATCTCTTGGATTTGAGGAAATGCACTGCGCACTTCACAACCAAGCAGGTCTTCTTCTTTGTTAATTTTCTTTCTCTGTAACGAAAGGACAGAAATGTGTTTCCCAAGAAAGCAGACTTTGTTTATAAGAAGCCCTAACGAAATAAAGTATAGAAAGAGATTTCCGTGAGCTTCGAAAAACGATATAATGTTTTGTAAACATATCAATTTTAAACGATTGTGCCGATCACATCACCTCTTAAATAAAAATTATCCCTTGCGATACCCAAGAAATTTACCTTGCCTTACAAGCTTTACAAGAAGCAATTTGCTCTTCCTTATTTTCTCCAAGAAAAGAAATTACCCACAGTTTATTGCGAGGTTGGTGATACTCTGACGTCACGAGTCCCTAATCGAACCAAGAGAAGACTGTGACAATAGCAAGTAATTTGAAAGCGTTTTGGATCAGTTAAGGTTTCTGGGAAACTGACCACCTACCCCTCCCCTAAGTCAACATTAACACTTATTTCTTACTTAGGGCAAAATGTTAAAATGATGGCTTAAGGGGAAGGGTAGGTGGTCAGTTTCCCGCAAACCTAACCAGATCAGGGTTTTTTTTACGCAAAGTTCCTTTGTTAATATAGCGATGCAGACGAGAAAATTGCAAAAAAAAGTGCTGGTTTCGGGCACGGGTCGATTATGAGGAATTGGTTAAGATATAGTTAGTACCTCCTCCAGAAATCCTTGGACTTTATCTTTGAGGTCATCTAGCTGTGCTAAGTACGTCTTTGCCTCTGACATTCTGTCTTTGGTGTGAAATTCTTTCACACTGACGAGAGTTTCATTCAGCTGCATTTCAAACCTCGCGAGCCAATCAAACAGCTTGTTCATGGCAGTATCGTGCTCTCGCGTAACGCGAGTTTCACTACATGAAACAAACACACAAACATTTAATCATAGCGTGACTTTTAAACTGAAGTCTCCGGTACCTAATTTATCGACATTGCGGCATTTTTCTCACAATTTGTAGAAATATTTTTTGTTGTATTGACCACCAACATGGCCGCCAAGTCACGTGGTTGCAAACCAAGATTGGCAAAGAAACACAATTTGCTAAAACAGGTTGTAAATATATATATATATATATATATATATATATATATATATATATATATATATATATATATATATATACACCCGTTTTCAAAAAGGTTTTCATATAGAGAGATATATAGATAGATAGATATACTTTTGTTTTCTTACACGTGCGCCCGTGTGCATTTACACTTGTTATTGTCTAACTTGTGAAAAAACTTAGTTCAACAATAATTTTTCTTTTCGTCAGGTTCTTTGTTGCAATTTGTCAATTAAAAAAAATAGTGCACGAATATTGTCTGCAATTCTCTTGATTTGCATTCTCTTGAAAATTAAAGAATGAGGAATTCGGTCACTTGTAGGTCATATCATTGTTGTCGTTACAGGATAAGGGGAAAAACGCAGATGAGATGAAAAAAAAAGTGTTTTCGAAACCGCTGAGAAGGAAGATGTGACGGTGGATATCCATATTGGTTATGTGGGAAGGAGCAACAATATTATAGCAGTTGATTAAAACGGACCAAGACGTTGACTAGGTTCATAGAAGTAGATTTTATCATAACCATGATGAGCGGGTAATATATATTAATGTCTCACCTTTTTTCGTGTAAAATTGCGGCCTGTAAGGCAACGTCTCATTGAAGACAGAATAAACTCTCGGCCACAAATGCTTTCAAGTTAGTTTACAGTTTCTCTTAAGCACGCCCCTGGACAGCGCATTTTTTAATACACTCCATCAAAAAAAATGCTTCGTCACTTGCTACAGATGCCATGGCATTTGGCCTAGCAATTTGGTGACGCCGTATAACTCGCGGATCGGCTTCTTCGCGGGATGTTTTCCTCATTCCCAAAATCAGCTATATAATTTGCCATTGCAAGTTTGTATCGCAAGGGAGGCATGTATTTTTTTAAAAAAAAAAAAAAATTCAAAACGACATTTCAAATTGGAACAAAAACCCCGACGACGAAAAAATTTATCGTTGAACCGAGTTTTTCACAAGTTGGACAATAACAAGTGAAAAATACACACGGGGGCACGTGCAAGAGAACAAAGGTATATATCTATCTATATATCTCTCTGTATGAAAACCTTTTTGAAAACGGGTGTATATATATATATATACCTCATTTTAATGATAGGCATAATGCGATCAGGCCACGTAAATGTTGTTTCGTTTAAAGCAAGGTGGTCATCAGCCAGGAAAGTGTGATCCATCAGAAACAAAACCAGGTCTGCAGCATCCTCCAGCTCAGTCTAAAAGATCAAACAAAGAGAAAAATAACAATTCTTATAACTGCTACTCATAGACTGCTTATAGGCAGCTTACGAAACCACTACGACGTCGCCGGAAGCTAACAACGACGGCGAAGCTAGCGAAAACGTCATTTTAAAAGTGAATTCGCGCTATTTCAAACTTCACTGCCATTATACTTCATTTGGTTCAATTTGTCAAATGTAGTTCAATTCTAAACGTCCTTACCCAAGTTAAAAAAAAAGACCAGTCATCCTCTTGTGTTTTACCTTCTCCATAAAACGTGAAGTTAGGAGAAATAACGTCGTAGTCTTGTAATGACGGCTACTGGGAGCTAAAGCAAAGACGACGACGCTGGTCAACTTCGCAGGTGGCGAATTAACGCTGTTTCAAAATTTATCGCTCTTATTCCCTGTCGTTCAACTTGGTCAAATGTTCAAATTTTTCTGGAAATGAATTCTAAAGAACAGTATCGAAGCTTAAAAAGGAATTAGAAAATTGTTGTCTTGTGTCCACGTCTCCAGAAAACGTGAAAATAGGCCGTTTCACCTCGCAGTCGTGCAACGAGGGCAAAGAAATGCACGAAAAAGCGTGATGCTCGTGCAGAGTTGTTGTTTTGCAAATTTTACCTACTGCTATTTTTGACGTTCTTGTGTCGTCGTCGTCTTTGCTTAAGCTCCCTATGAAATAAAAATAAGTAGGAACAGTTCCATAACATACCCTCAGATGTACTAGTGGTCCAGATCTCAAGTTATCGATGTACTTTTCCAGATCCACAAGTTCTTCAGTAGTCTTCGCCGATGATGTTATACGATTGACGATGTAATCATACTGCTGACAGATGGAGCGGTTGAACTCAAAACTCTTCTTGATCAGCCTGGATGTCATCAAACTTGCCAAATCACGGGCACGTAATACAAGGTACTGAAAAAAGATTTTAACAAAAAATAACTCGAGACACAGGTGAGAAAACTGCGCCACCCCTGCTACTGGTTTGCGCCTATTTACATGGAGGTCGGGGACCCCAGATAGGTGAAGTAACCCGCTCTGGTGGGGTAACCCGCCTGTCCATATAATCTCTCATTTTAATTTGATCACCGTTATGTGATTGGTGGCGTGAAATTTTGCCATGTAAACGTTTGAAGGTGGGGTAACCCGCCTAGCCGGGGTCGGATTCGTGATAAATCAAATACTGAGGGAGCCCATTCCTTAACCCGGGGGTTTCCCTTGGACTTCCTCGCCATTAGCTTTTAAACATTTAGAACTTCTTGATTTGTATATCTTTATGGCAAAACAATAAACCGAACTGAACTGAATTCGCGCAAAATTCACTTTTGGCGGTTGCTTTGCATTATTAAAATTAACGCTCGCAAACTCGCAAAATGCAAGTGACTTTGATAATCTGCGAGAGAGAAAAACATCCACCACTAGCAAACGTTTGCGAGTTTGAATCATCCGTGTCTCCCAAACAAAGGGAAAGAATTTTTTAGTGATCTCACCAGTTTGCCAGTGGAAAAAAATCTTACTAGCAAAACTTTGCAAGTGCACTAAAAAGTTAACTTCGAGCCCTCTTAAAGGTGACAATAGAGAGTCACAGCACTGAAGGTTACAGCGACAGCAGCAAGTGAGAATAGAAGAGCAATAATCTGCAAAACACGTCGTTTGCCAGCAATTTTTTTTTTGTTTACGCGCTTAATGACCATTCAATAATCTTGTGAACTTGCACCCCAAGATGGCTGGGTTGTAAGACTGCATGTAAACGCGGGTTATTTTTTTTACCCCACCTAAGCGGGTAATCTCATCTTCCTGGGGTCCTCCACCTCCATGTAAACAAGCCCTTAGATAAGAATGAACTGTTTTGTCAGACAAATATACCTTCTGCTTCACGCGCGTTTACAAGCTAATAAGGTTAAATGATCTAATTCTTATTACATACTTCTTTCATCCTGGTGCAATCCAGTACAAATAACTCCATAGGAATGAACATATCCATTGAGGCAGCCACGTTTGAGAGGTTATAGACGTTTTGCAATTCTCGTCCATATTCCAGTAGATGTCTGTCGGCCGCAGTGAATCTCATCGTCTTCGCATCGGACTCTCTCGTCAGCAAGTAATGAAGTGGTTCGTAGACTGATCGAAATCTTCGATGAGAAACAAAAGCACACTAAAAAAATTACCGCGGAACAGTTCTTATTGAGAGAGATTTGGCCATAAATGGGCGGGGGTGGGGTTCTTATCCAAAGGACAGAGAGCCCTCAGTTCATATGGAAGAAGTTGTCGCGACTTTGCGGAAAAATATGTTTGTAAGTTTTCAATAAATCACTCTAAAACTTAACAAATGAACTGACTGAAAGACGCTCTTTCTAGCGATGTTGATGGTTTTCTGCCAACTAGTCCACGTAAAAAGTTGAAAACAATCGTCAAAGGAACTCTTAACAATACTAAGCTGACTGTAAGGTGTCTGCAGAGCGTCCCTCCTCGCCGTAAAGGCGATGTTACACGGGACGTTTCGCAACGACGATTTTTAGCGCAACACAGAGTTGCAATGGTGGAACAATGTTGTAGCCGTTCAAAACAATGTTGAAACAATGTTGCAACGCTGTGTTGCGCTAAAAATTGTCGTTGCGAATTGTCTCTTGTAACATCACCTTAAGGGACGTTTCGTGAAACGACCCTAGCAGCGAGGAGAGAGGAGAGAATGCTGTATTCGCAGGTTAGTAGACTACGAGTAGTCCCCCATTTTTCCTTAGGGATAGTACAGCGAGCGAAACGCGAGCGCGCGTGAAAATCACCCTACGCGAGAAAAGGCGACACGCGGCGGGGAGAGAGAAAAATGAGGGACTACAGACAATTTTTCTCTCTCCCCGCCGCGTGTCGCCTTTTCTCGCGTGGGGTGATTTTCACGCGCGTTCGCGTTTCGCTCGCTATACTAACCCTAAGGCAAAATGGGGGACTACTCGTAGTCTACAGGCTAGTAGAGTACAGTCTTACTTAAGAGGTCCAGCACTGTTTTTGTCCACCACCTCAGCAACTCTTTCCCTTGCCCACTGAACTCTTTCTTCATCGAGTTGCACACTGCTGATGTATCTCTTCTTCATTCCTTCATCCTCGTAAAATAACTGATGCTCAACACACTCCAGGCCTTGTACACTTTTCACCATGTGATCAATAATCTCATGAATTGTTTCAACCACATCTTGGAAATCTGGCTCAAAACCAACAGTTATTTCTTCCACATCAGGGACCTAGCATCAAAAAAAATCAATCAGAAATTACTCTGCCAACTAAGCTTGCTCTGAGTTTGGTGTTTAAAAAGCGCTCTCCATTTCGAAATTACCAGCGTAGAATGTCACGCGCGAGTGAGCAGCCGCGAAAGTTCCCGCCCTCGCAACTCGCTTCGTTTGCTGTTCGCACGCGAACCGACACCTTCGCCCACGCCTTTCTAAAAGAACTTGCTTGCTGGCTATCGAAAGAGTGATTCTTACCAATGTGAGCACAATTGGTTGCGGCAGTACGGGAAGGCTTCGCTCAAAAGGCCCAGTGAAATCGTTCCCGTGTTTGTACATCCCCAAAAATTGCACAAGGTCTGTGACAGAGTTATACACAGCACTTCGGACATTTCTGGACATAAGTGAGGCTACCGAAGCAAAGAAATGATCCATTTTGCCAACTCTAGATTCCTAAGAAAATGAAAAACGGGTCAGTTACAACATACACGCACAAAATTAGACTTCTCTGGAGATCTATCTTTTACTTGTTTGGATGAAGACTTACATGTCCGTGGTGTTCATTGGGTCGATATTGGGCGTTTTCCATTTACCAAAAACTTTCGGAAACTTCCATGGAAAGGTCTATCGAGTAAAGAACGTGTTTTATTTGACGCCAATTCCATCCGTTTATTCTCTCGTCACCAAAATTCAAGATGGCGGCACAGATTTAGCCCTGAATAGCCTGGAACTGGTGATTCCTCGTGAAATCTCGTTAATGGACCATGCATTTCCACCGGAACGTTTTCAACGGGAAAACAGGACGACATTTTCAAAATTCTTCTTATTCCCGGGAACTTTCCAGTGGAACGCCTGGAAAACGTGTGTTCCATTAACATCCCAACCAGAATTTGCGGAGTTTCTGGGAAAATGGAATTTATGTACAGTTGCACTGTGGGACTGCTGACGAGGACGAATTTTGAATGTTGACGAAGCAGCTTCGAAAGAACCAATGGAAAAAGCGATAACGTCCAAAAAACAGTCCAACAATGTAATGCACCTATCAATGTAAATCCCGTGGGGGGGGGGGG
>CALNXI010003348.1:0-23124 GCA_942486025.1 Porites evermanni | reverse complement strand
TTTTTTTTTGTTTTATAAGTATGTTGTCTTTTTGTTTTGTTGGTTTTGTCCCTCCGGTTTGGGGGTTTTTTGCAGTGTTTTTTTGCCCTTTCTTTTTCCCCCCGAGGGGATTTGTTCAAAAATCTTAATACTATTTCAAACCCCCCCCTGTCCCCCCCCCCCCCCCCCCCCCCCCACGGGGTTTACATTGATAGGTGCATAATTCGAAACAACACCGACCCAGTGAGTCAAGCAAAACCTCAAGACGTCAGTTAAGAGAGGGTTGACTATGCAGGTCTGACAGCATTTAAGGGAGGACGGAACTGGGGGTCCAACCCTCCTACCTACCGTACCCTTCCCCGGGTCCCCGGCACTCCCACCCCGTCTTCCCCCACATTATACCGCGTACCTCATCCTCTGGCATGCATTCCTCAATGGCATCTCTTCTGTCACTTATAACTTTAACGCATTTTGGGATCCACGTCTCTACAAGCCTCTTAACGCCCTGCTGGGTTGCTTTGTAAGCATTTTTCTTGAGGTCAACAATCGTCAGAGGAAGAGAGTCTTTTAGACTGGGAATATCTATTAATCTTAGCTCCGAAAATCTAAAAAAAAAATCAACAAAAATTAGAAGTCATTTAGCGAAATGTTGCTACAGCTAAATTGTGCTTTACGCATTTTCGTCCTTTTTTGCTTGGTTTCTTCGTTTCTATCACAAACTTCACTGGAGAAATCTTTCTTTCACATTTCGTCTTATTCGCAAGCACATGTACGCTGGTATAACTTATGAAACGACAGAGAGCAAATTTCCTAGAGAACGTCACATTAACCGAAATGGGAAACCAAACAAGCCAAGCGAGGACAATCTTTGTTTCTCACATGGTCGTAACTTTTTCAGTATATCCATAACAGATTTTTACTTTGCCGATCTGAAGTTTACAGAAAGAAATTAGCGAAAACAGACAAAATAAAATGGCTTTTGATGCTGGGAAAAGAGAAGGTAAAAGATGACAGTTCCTTGTAAGATGTCATAAAATTAATAAAAACTGTACCTTTCAGTTTTCTGCTGTGATGCAGACTTTATTTTCTTTTTCTTATAAAAAAAACGCTAAAGAATGAGCTTTCCAAGAAAAGGTAAACGGCGTTTCTGACTCCTGTAACAGGAAATAATAAACTTACTCTGATTCCCACAGGTACAACAGATCACGCAGGACAACGTGTGTTACAAAAAGATTTTTTTCAAGGAACTCTCTGCAGCTTATAACTGAAGTATGCCATGGGAACCGCTCTCTTCCGGCGGAATAAATTACCTGCAAAAACGAACAAAAACATCGGTAATTGAAAGACATACTCTTTTAACGAACGATGCAGTCATTAAAGTGGCCGAAAGAAAAAGCGTTATTTTCTATCTTCACGTGTGAGCACGAAGCGCAAGGTTTGCGTGATCGCAAAGACGGACGCCTCTCTCACCGAACGGGAATGAGTTTCCACGATTTTCCCGCACTTCACGCTCGCCACGAAACGTATTAAAAATGACGCCTGTCTGTAATTAATTATACGTTAATGTCAAGCCATTCGGGCTCGGGGCTGGGGTATTGTTTGAAGCGGTCCTGTCCCGGGGGTAGGAGGGGTGGGGCAAACCAAAATAACTCCCTTTGATTTTACGAAGTTCGTGCTATTTCTCGCGCGGTTTACACGAAGCTGCGGAACTGAAGACTACGTATTTTCAAGGGGAAATGCAGGAATTTGTCGGAGAGTGATTGGAGAGAAATAACCTATCAAAATTAAAGTCTGTATTTGTTAAAAAGTCTTTTTTAAAATTTCAAACGAATGTGCGTATGGTGCATACTCAATGGTTTTTTTTTTAGCAAAAGAAACATAGAAATATTTCTTCGGCCTAGTTTAATAGTAAGACAACTTAAATAGAATGTATATGAAAACGGATACAAGGCTTTTAATATAAACACACAGAGATTCAGTCAAGTGTTCTTATGAAGTGTTCTATGAAGGAGACGCTAAAGAGTTTTTTCCTTCCTTTTCGTTTTCAAATGTATTGTTCATGTATTAACTGTATACATGTTTTATCCTTCTCTCAATTAACTCTAGAAAACGTTTATAAAAGCTCTGAAAACGTCTCGTTTTGCTATTGTACAGAAATCACTATTGCTCTCAAAAAGATGTACCCCTAAAAAATCGTATACAAGGTCGATCAGGAGTTCGGGGGTGGGGAATTGTCTCCTGCGTGCCCGAGGGTGGGGAAGATACCACCAGGAAAGGAAAAAAATGCAAATTCCCCGGGCTATACCCGAGGGGGGCATGGTAACAGGCAAATTGAACCATGCATTATACTCACTGGCTGTGGCATATCAAGACCAAGCCGCCTTTGTTCTGCAGGATCGAGTAGCACATAATCCAGAATACTTTGCTTCACACTACGTGTGTATTCTGCCTCCATTTCCTGAAATTAAAATGTAACATATATNTTCAAAATTTGTAGCGCCTGTTTGTTCGATTTTGTCGGCCGTAGGGAGATTCCAGTGAGATTCATTTAAAAGTTTACTAACGCGTCGTTGCAAAACATTGTGCTTCACGAAGCTTCCCTCAACAATGCAAGATCTCCTCAGTCACATCAACGTCTCAACGGTTTCTTTCTTACAGTCTTTATTGTTGCTGTTTCATTTCTGCGTATCCCTTTCACAATTATCTGAGCTTGTATGGAAGCTAGCAGAAGAAATAAGCCTTCAATCGGCATCAAAGTGCTTCCAATCTTTTGGTTCTCGGGCCAACGGCAATAAAAGTAACGCTAAAAAATCCAGATTTTGCCCAAATAGAAACTTAACAGGAACAATATATCATTGATCTATAATCCTGAGAAGTTTTAGTGTCGTATTGAACCCGGCCAAGCGCGATGCAAACGGATTTTTCAAGATTCTCTTACTCTCCTCGCATCTTTGATTTCGCGACATCCTGTCCAAAAATCAAAGTTTGGTGCATGCGCAGTAACGGGATACTGTTCCTTTAAGTCTCTATTTGTTAAAAGGTGTGTTTTCAAATTTCAAACGAATGTGCGTTTGGTGCGTACTCAATGGATTTTTTTTTGCAAAAGAAATATTTCTTCAGCCTAGTTCAATAATAAGACAACTTAAATAGACTGTATATGAAAACGGATACATACTACATACATGTTTATCCTTCTCTCAATTAACTCTAGAAAACGTTTATAAAAGTCCTGAAAACGTCTCGTTTTGCTATTGTACAGAAATCACTATTGCTCTCAAAAAGATGTACCCCAAAAAAATCGTGTATGAGGTCGAAAAGGAGCTCGGGGGTGGGGAATTGTCTCCTGCGCGCCCGAGGGTGGGGAAGATACCACCAGGAAAGGAAAAAAAATGCAAATTCCCGGAGGTATACCCGGGGGAAGCATGGTAACAGATCAAATTGAACCATGCATCATACTCACTGGCTGTGGCATATCAAGACCAAGCCGCCTTTGTTCTGCAGGATCGAGTAGCACGTAATCCAGAATACTTTGCTTCACACTACGTGTGTATTCAGCCTCCATTTCCTGAAATTAAAATGTAACATATATCCACAAAAAATTTTTTGCATGTCAGGTTTCATTGAGGATTTTGAGAAACATACAGTAAACCGAAGACACGTATCTTTAGGGCGTTTTCACTCACATGGGCAGTGGCTATGCAAATTTATTGGAACAAAAGAAATATTTTAATACATAAACGAAAGGTTTAACTTCCACAGACTGGTTTTGAGCAACAAGATGGTCACCATTTCATTGTTTTGGAACAGCCAATATGGTGGACGTGGGATCATGTGAAAACACTCTATACAATAACAGGGTAACATACCTTATCAAGCTCATCCAGGGTTTCTTTAAAATCATATCGCAAAGTTTTGGGGAGAAATTCATGGGTTTTCTTCTTCCACTCCTTGCTCAATGGTGCCACCATGCTAGTAAGAATTGCATTTTGCACAAGACTACTGTATCGTTGTCGCTGTGTTTCAGGTGGTGCTACAGCACGGGAGAGTCCAAGGGTAGAAGTGGTAGATGGAGGAAAACTTATATTCAAAACAGACAGGGTTTCTTCATCATACTCTCTGAATGATGACATGGATGAAATGTTCTGTGGAGAGTTTGACTGGGTATTACTCTCAGTAAGTTCACGGATATGGGAGTCCGTATGACCATTTGAAATTAATTCTGGATCAACACTGGTGTTTTCGTCTCTAGACTGCTCCTTTGATTTGCCTTGATCAGTTGAGTCCCAAGCAATTTTTGCCTTTTTTGAGGCTGGCGAATTTGATAATGGTGACCCCTCCTCATTTTGGTGTATGCTACTGGATGAAGGACTAGGTGAACGTCTAGTTGCTTTCTGCCCTGCAGAATAAGCTCTTCTTACTTTGGGTGGTTTGGAGCTTGATAAAGAACTTGTATTTACATCAATTATTCTTTCTCCTTCGGAGTTATCATATTCCTGGTGCGACAAAGTTGAAGGTTGGCCTGACACTGGAGGGCTTGTGTGCCCCCTATTAAGACTCCCTTTGGGCACTCCATGAGTAACCAAGTGCCCCCAATTCCCTTTAGACAGTGACGAAAATTGTCCAGATGCCGGAGTTTGGGTCTTTCCACCATAAAGCAGTTGGAGTTTCTCTTCAATGACATTTCCAGGAGGACTGTGTCGCTTCTTAGGACTTAGCCTCTTAGTAGCTGCAATTAATAATTAAACAGACAAAAAAATTTATTGATTAGAAATGACCAGGGCAGTTGCCAATCCTACTTTTTTCTCAGTGGACAAAATCCTATGATGTTACCATTCAAATGAAACCTCTCTGGTAGACCATTTAATTGGTACTCTTGTTTTTTAGGGATTTTACAAAATGAAATTTGGATTTTATATGAATTTTCAACATTGGCCACTATTAGGAATGCAGGGGTTAATTCTCTGTAAGGTGGATACCACTCTAAGATCGACCCTTAGTGCCAGTCCCAATACTGTCTGCGAGTTTTAGACTTCTGATTGAATGATAATTTAAGGTCAAAATGCTCTTGCTTCAACACTGGTGCTTTGTGCAAGTTACACAGGATAGAAGGTCAAACACACATGATCAGATTACAAGTGATAAAAGGTACAACTGCATGTGATGATATAGTTTGTGTATTCTCCAAACAAGCAATCAATAACTTTATTAACTTTCTAGCACACCACAAGTGGTGCACTTTACACTGTAAAGCAGATTACAAATGCTGGCTGCATACATGCCAAGCATGCATAATAGCAATCAGGAGATTTGGGATTGCAAGTTCCTCTTGTCAACCGCAAACAAATATTTTAAAATATAGTAAATGTGTACATAGCCTATCACTAGCTATAATATTACCAGAATGAGATCCCTTGACTGGCCGCTTATAAATCAATTTTGTTGTCAAACTCTGAGCTGAGGGAGTGTAATTATTAGCCACTGCATCACTGCAAAACAGATAACATCAGCACCACTAATTGAGCTTGCCTATCATCTTTGTATTAACATTCCAAAATATCCACGGGAGGATCACACCCACAGTTTTTCCACTTTTGAAATCGTGACCAAGCACCATACTTATAAGTGGATCAAGGGGCAAGGGGGCCCACAACCATATTTTAATCCCCTCTTTGCAGCATGGTCTGGGCCAAGTTCCAGGCTTACAAGTGGATCTAGGGGCAGGGGAGCTCACAACCAGATTTTAACCCAGCTTCTGTAGCAGGGTCCAGCACCATGCTAAGTGGTGGACAGAAGGAGGGGGCTTTGGGCTCATGCCCAGGTTTTACCTCAGTTTCTGTACCAGAGCCAAGTACCAGGCGTATGAGTGGATCTAGGGGCAGGGGGCCCACACCCATATTTTAATCTCCACTCTTTGCTGCACAGTTGAGCACCATGGAGGCAGGGGTGCTTTGGGCTCATGCCCAGGGTTTTACCTCAATTTCTGTACCAGGGCCAAGTACCAGGCTTATGAGTCGATCTAGCAGTCCAGATTTCAACTCAGATTTCAACCCAGCTTCTGTAGCACAGTTAAGCACCATGCTAGGAGGTGGACAGAGGATGGCTGAAAGGACTGGGGGCTTTGGGCACATGCCCAGGTCTTACGTCAGTTTCAGTACCAGGGCCAAGTAACATTCTTATAAGTTTGGATCTATAGAGGCAGGAGGGTCCACTCCCAGATTTTAACCCAGATTCTGTAGCATAGACAAGTAACATGCTCAGGACTGGATCCAGGGAGGGAGGGTCAAACAAAGACTTTAACTCAGTTTCTGCAGCATGTTCAAGTACCACCTCAGAACTCGGTCAAGTGGGCAGGGGAGTGGCCACACCCAACAGACTCAAGATTAAAATTTTTGCACCTAAGCTGTGATAGTCCTTTTGTCAAAACTAGGTGTAAATAACCTAATGAAAGAGCTAGGAGCTAAAAGAGCTAAGAGCTAGGTAGTACACAGGTGCAATCAGGGTTCAATTTAAGAACACTTTTACAAATGTTATTTACAAGGGTAGCCATTGTTTTGGAGTCTGATAGGAATGGCTTCACTTGTAAATTACACTTGCAAACATTTTATTAAATTTATTGATCCATGCTTGACTAAGTCTATGTTAGTCAGCCATGGCTCACAAAAATTCAGTTTAAGAAATTTATTATCACTAATTAAATTACTTTGAAGAAAAAAAACTATGTCAAAAATATAGCCATTACCTTGTATGCCGATAGTGGCCTTTTTCCTTGGTTGGCGAGGCTTGCGTATAAGCTCCATACTCAACAATCTTTGGTCTATCACTATACGCAGGCTGCAAGTAAAATCATTTGAACATTTATGTGGTGAAGTGACGACAGAGCTGGACTTGTAAAAAATTGGTCAGCAATACAAGCATCATACTGGCCACTGGACTGAGTTAATTCAGGAAAGACCAGTCAGAGTTAAGACTCCTCAACTTGGCCTTTAATACAGGGAAATAACTGGCTAAGCTCTAGCATTAAAGAGAATTCTCTTAAACTGGGAAATGTATATGTAAAGAAGCCATCCTCCTATGGTTTACATCCATGGGGAATGGTCCAAATTCTATTAAAAAGAACACTTTTCACCCTGAACCGGAGTGCTAGAGAGGGCTCACAAGATGTCCAGAAATGAAGTTTGCATATGCAAATTTGTGAACTTTAAATAAATAAATTGTAAATACCTGTGGAGCACTTAGAGGAGGGAGATGGTCAAAGATGTCCCGATGCTTGGTAATTAAAACACTTTCAGGTGAGTCTCTTGTTAATGACTGAAGAAAAAAAAATAATTTATAACTGATTTTACAAGAGTGAATCAGAGGCAGTTTCCGATGGCTTGTACTTCTCTTACCACTTCTCTCATCACAAAAACAACAACAAAAACAACAACAATAATAATAATAATGATAACAATAAAAGCAATACTCTGATTACAGACACTGTTTACAGCACCTTAAGGAGGATGAAGAGGCAGGATTTTAGTCAGCAAATTGGTTTCCTTTAGGAGTTTAATATTATTATAAGTTCTGATGGGCTACTGATGAGCTACTGATGGGCTCTATATTATAGAACTTGCCCCCCTACCCCGCTTCTGTAACCCGCTTCTGTAACCGGCTCTGAATGACAGCCCTGAGATTTTCTGTAAAGCAACCACAGAGCATATATTTTGTCCTTTGTCCTAAACAAACCCTCAGCCATAACCCCACTTCTAAATCCAGCACAACCACCCACCCCATTCCCCGCCTTCTCCCTGCCCTACGCACACCAGCAGAACTCGACAGAACAGCAATAATAATATGCATCTCTTTTTATCACAATTTTTCATGGGACTTTGATTGAATAAATTGATTGCAAGACCACTTACGACAGAGGTCACAAGCCCGAATACTTTTTACACATTCATAATGGCGTCTGTTGACCAAGGTATTTTCAAAACATCACAAAGCTAAAATCAATCAATTGTTTTTAATCTCTTAACTGAGATAAAAGCCGTAAATGGCAAAAATCAGACATAAATGTATGCAATTTCTGATTCCTTTTGATTTTGTTTAAATTAGTTTTATCGGCGCAGAGGCTGCTGTTCCAAAATGAACGTTATCCATTTCATGCGTTCTTCGATGTGTTAAATTTACTGACATATATAAGCTTATTTTCATGAACACGACACCTAAAGCAACTGCACATATAAAAATAAAAGAAAGATTTTTTTGGATACAGTAGTTAGAACATATACGTTCAATGACTGCGGATTGTTTTAAAAACAATTCGATATTTGGGTCCGCTATCATGGCAGCAGGCTTAAATAAGCTATAATTTCAGGTCAGTATTAATGACTTTAGCCACGGCAATACCAAATACTTGCAAAGTAAAAATGATCATAATAACCTTGGGATTTATCAAAACGCATCTCTAAAACATAAGTTCATAAACGAACTACATAATCGACAAAGTGACTATTACCTCGGTTCTTTCGCGCGCTGCCGCCATTTTACTGCCAGAGTATTTTTATCCGATTATTTTGACTTCGTGTGTCCTCGCCGCTTGTCGTAGGAAATCATCATCACAGAACAAACCGCAATTGTTTTCCTCCTCCTACAACATTTTCGAAGAAATCGAATACAGACAGAGACCGCTGCATCAGTTATGTTTGCCAAAAAAACTTACACAGATCTGTGACATAAACTCGTCTCCAAGGTAAATCAATCGAGCTTTGCATAATTTATGATTGACACTGGGTTATACAGCACAATGTTACAACGCCGTGGGGTGCGCTGTCAAAGGCTTTTTGACACGAATCTTTTTGTTTAAGCAGAAATTTATTTAATCACTTGAAATTAGCTAACGGTTCTAAATTGCGTGAAAAACAACGGACGGAGATGGTGGCGAATTTTATGGGGCTTATCATGTAATTAGTTCGGCCCCTGCGACATGTCACGCTTTCCGGGCCCTTTGTCAACTAATTTTACTCTTTGTTCTTCAGTCCTTTGGAACTTTCGGAGTGAAATCGAGTGGAACAATTTAATTGCTCGCGTTAAGTATCACAAAGCTTTATGAAAAAGTATGTTTAGTAATCTATGATATCCTAGAAAGCTTTAAAAATATCACAAAAAGCAACATCAAATAACAGAGGAATTACTGAGAAGAGGAATGATTTTTGAATGAAGAATGATGTGGGTGGGAAAAAGGGTTTACGTTAAAGGCTAAACTTATTTCAAAACAGTCTTATTCTCATGGGAAATATTCAGCTTTGCCGATTTCCTCTTAGCAAGCGACAGCTCGACTCTTGATTCTTTCCTAGAATTTTACATAATGGCGAACCCCCAGTGGGGCGGGGGTACTCTGGATTTGAGTGACGAGGATGATCGAATGGGAGTAACTCAAAACCCCAAAAAATCCCTGGGGCTTCCTGAACCCTGGACGAGGGTCGAGGGAAAAAAATATTTTTAAAAATAAGTAAGTAATACAAAATATAAACAGTAAATGCTGTAAACGACGTTTTTGAACCCTCAAGCTTCGACATTACCCTCGACCCTAGACAAACTAGACAGCTCTCTCCCGCAGTGTATCTTTGTCCCTCCCTTTTGCTTTCAAGGGGGTATCAGTGGCGGATCCAGGGGAGGGGCTCGGGGGGGGAGAGCCGGCCCCTCCCCCTTATTTTTCGACCAAAATGAGGCCCGGAGGGCCAAAAAATTTTTTTGGGAGAGCGCCCCCTCCCCCTTATCTGAAGGTCTGGATCGACCACTGGGTATGTGGCGATTTTTTGAAATAAAGTTCACACCCTCTAAACACTTTGGAATTAAAGAAAAGCCTGAAATATATAACGGTCCAGTTTCATTTAAAACTATTCTTATATTATACCTTATTAAACTACAAGTGTGTCTTTGGCTTTCGATGGCCAGAATGGAGAAAGCTAGCAACTTGAGAACCCTGAGCTCCTGTGATGTCATAAAATGACCAAAAACCGATCCTGCTTTGTTTTCCTTTTGACAGTGAATCATTTGGTATAATTTTTTTCTGTAGAATTCCACATATAAGAAAAAATGATTCAGAACACTTTGCACAGTCGACCCTATCTTAAAGGACACCTCTCCTAGACAGACACCCGGAGTTGGTCCCTGACTCTCTGTCCCAAGGTGACGGTGTTTGAGAGAGTTGGCTCTGGTTATAATTTCATTTGACCACACAGCTAACCAGTCAGCGAACTGTGTGGGATTTCACCGTTCGGCACAAATATATTGTAGTTGTTTTTTACCTCAGGTAACTTTTATTTTTCTTTTGTTTCATCTTCATTAGCATACCTTACCATACCCAAGAACAAAATAAAAACAAAAATTACCTGAGAAAAAAATTAACTACAACATATACATGTAACTAGCCGAGGGTGAAGAAACTGGACACAAGAAATGTTAAAGAGTTCAACACATCTGTGATTATCTTTATTCCAGTATTTACAATATACTACACAGAAGAACAGTTCGTGTTACCTACGGAGTATTCTAATATAGGCCTAGACCAGCTGGCTTTCCACAATTATTTTGTAATACCATTAAGAATAAAATTTGAATGGCTACTCTGGGTTCTTGTAACTTTAAATTATACTTTGCAATAACATTTTTCATTAGATTGCACATAAATAGTGCACAAAAAAATAAATTATAATAAATTATTAAATTTCCTTTGTAAGACAAAATGAAAAATATGGCGAATAAGTAAACAAAACTAGTGAATTAGCGGGAAAAGGAAGGAAAAGTAGGATGTCCTAAACAAAGTGGAAATTTTACATAAACAAAGGAGTGAGTAGCCTGAGAATACATCCGCCTCTCTTTGCTCCGCCGCCACTAGGAACAAAATATCCTTAGTGGTGACGAGCAAGGAGAGACTGATGTATTCACAGGCTTAAAAAGCAGTGCTAGCCTCAAGGGAGGAAAAAGCGCACAAGAAAAAAGCCACGCATCGCTTATCTTGCAAGTGTCAAGCAAGGTAAAGGAATTGTACCAATTTTTTTTATTGATTTAAGTTTGGGACTATGAAATTTAAAGCCCTAATTGGAGTAGCCACAGGAAAATTCAGCACCTGGTCCCTGAAAATAACTAATTACATTACACCATATGGGAAACATTTAGCAAGCGACAGCTCGACTCTTGATTCTTTCCTAGAATTTTACATAATGGCGAACCCTCAGCGGGGCGGGGGTACTCTGGATTTGAGTGACGAGGATGATCGAATGGGAGTAAAACTCAAAACCTCCCAAAATCCCTGGGGCTTTCTGAACCCTGGACGAGGGAAAAAAATATTTTTAAAAATAAGTAAGTAATACAAAATATAAACAGTAAATGTTGTAAACGACGTTTTTGAACCCTCAAGGTTCGACATCACCCTCGACCCTAGACAAACGCTACACACTCAGCTCTCTCTCGCAGTTTATCTTTGTCCCTCCCTTTTGCTTTCAAGGGGGTATCATTGGCGGATCCAGGGGAGGGGCCCGGGGGGCTCAGCCCCTCCCCCTTATTTTTCGACCAAAATGGGGCCCGGAGGGCCAAAAAAATTTTTTTGGAGACCGCCCCCACACCCTTATCTGAAGGTCTAGATCCGCCACTGGCTATGTCGCGATTTTTTTGAAATAACGTTCACACCTTATAAACACTTTGGAATTAAAGAAAACCCTGAAATATATAATGGTCCAGTTTTATTTAAAACTATTCTTATATTATACCTTATTAAACTACAAGTGTGTCTTTGGCTTTCGATGGCCAGAATGGAGAAACCTAGCAACTTGAGAAGCCTGAGCTCCTGTGATGTCAAAAAATGAACAAAAACCGATCCTCCTTTGTTTTCCTTTTGACAGTGAATCATTTGGTATAATCTTTCTTGTAGAATTCCACATATAAGAAAAAATGACTCAGAACACTTTGCACAGTCGACCCTATCGTAAAGGACACCTCTACGAGACAGACACCTGGAGTTGGTCCCTGCCTTTCTTTACTTCCTATATTTGACTCTCTGTCCGAAGGTGACGGTGTTTGAGAGAGTTGGCTGTAGTTATAATTTCATTTGACCACATGGCTAACCAGTCAGCGAACCGTGTGGGATTTCACCGTTCGACACAAATATATATTGTAGTTGTTTTTTATCTCAGGTAATTTTTATTTTTCTCTTGTTTCAACTTCATTAGCATACCTTACCATACCCAAGAACAAAATAAAAACAAAAATTACCTGAGAAAAAAATTAACTACAACATATACATGTAACAAGCCGAGGGTGAAGAAACTGGACACAAGAAATGTTAAAGAGTTCAACACATCTGTGATTATCTTTATTCCAGTATTTACAATATAACAGTTCGTTTTACCTAGAGAGTATTCTAATATAGGCCTAGACCAGCTGGCTTTCCACAAATATTTTGTAATACCATTAAGAATAAAATTTGAATGGCTACTCTGGGTTCTTGTAACGTTAAATTATACATTGCAATAACATTTTTCATTAGATTGCACATAAATAGTGCACAAAAAAATAAATTATAATAAATTATTAAATTTCCTTTGTAAGACAAAATGAAAAATATGGCAAATAAGTAAACAAAACTAGTGAATTTGCGGGAAAAGAAAGGAAAAGTAGGATGTCCTAAACAAAGTGGAAATTTTTCATAAAGAATACATCGGTCTCTCCTTGCTCCTCACCACTAGGAACAAAACATCCTTAGTGGCGACGAGCAAGGAGAGACTGATGTATTCACAGGCTTAAAAAGCAGTGCTAGCCTCAAGGCAGGAAAAAGCACACAAGAAAAAAGCCACGCATCGCTTATCTTGCAACTGTCAAGCAAGGTGCAGGATTTGTACCAATTTTTTTTATTGATTTAAGTTTGGGACTATGAAATTTAAAGCCCTAATTGGAGTAGCCACAGGAAAATTCAGCACCTGGTCCCTGAAAATAACTAATTACATTACACCATATGGGAAACATTTACAGAGACATACACCTGTTGCTAGACACCCTTGATATTCAACTTACCAAGCTAGGAAAAAATGTTGTAGACATAAGTAAACTGTTTATTTTGGAGGCACTAAAACAAGGCTATTTGTTACCCATCACGAAAAATTATTTTAACGACTCAACTGCCCCACCTCCCAACCCACACATAAACTACTTTCTTTATGTTATAATGGTGCAAATCCTCCGACAAATTATTTACAGAACAAGGTACATACCATTGCATTTATCTTATTAGACTATTTATAGTTCCCTATTTTTCTGTAAGATCATCAGGATCGAGTACTACCGTTGAAATAAAAAAGGTCACCCATAAGGAAAGTGCTCAATAAAATCCTGATGATCTTACCAAAAAGTAGGGGACTGTTTACAGTCCATTATCTTATTATTATCAATTAATGTAATATTCAGTACATAAAAGCATTTCTCTTGTCCCTGTTCTTTCCGCGAACCAACGTCCTGGCTTTGGACACTGCATTGTTGTAAAGTTGCTGTAGATAAAGCCATTGCAAAGAATCAATTGTTTATTTTGTAAAAATCCAGTGTAACAATTCATTAGCTAAATATGGTTACCGAAGTCCAGTTCAAATGTCAGAATTCCGTCCAGTCAAATTTAATATGACTTTTGTCTTAAGTTGAAAGTCATATGTTTAACTGCTCTTGACACCTCATTACAAGGAAAGCAGACAGAATGAAGTTACATCAAATTTCCACTGAGTTAAATGACATGTACACTCTATTATCGTATATATGAAAACTGAAAAAAAAAACATCCAAAATTTGAATCATCAAACTTCTGCTGAGCTTAAATCGATTACAATCAACATAGCAGAAGTTTTACATTTGAACTGCGCACAAGTCACCATGTGGGGACTAAACTGATTGAAATAATCTGGAATATAAAGTTTGCGTTTGAATGTTTGACTGTTCCACTGTAGGTATAAAATAAATTTTTACCTTTAACACTTAACAGACCCTTAACTCTTTTTAGCAGAAAAACAAATCATACACATGACCGAGACAATACTATAGTTTATCCTTTCTCATTAAATCATGAGCCAAACATAAGGACTTTTGCATCACATGATAACCCAAATATCAATGCTTACCCTTTGATAGCGAGATGTTTTATGAACATCTGTGGGTTTAAGCTGAGGCCCCAAGTCAAAGATGTCACGAAGCAGGTCATTTTCCTGGCAAAAAGAGTAATAATAATATCAAGACTTATGTAGATCATTTTCACTCGCATGATTACACCCTCTTTCCATCAAGTCCTTGAATTTGGGGTGGCAAAGTATAGAGAACTATTGTCAATAGCTACACTTGACAGGAGAGTCAGCAAAGAGATTATGAAAGGTAAGAAGATTCCTTTACCTGTAAGTGAAGGGTTACCCCTGTGCCAAGAGCATCTTTAAGTGCAGTGTACTGCCGCCGACGAACCCAACTATCTAACTCCATATACTCAGCTCCAAACTTGACCACCTCTTCAGGGGCAACACCTTCCTAACAAGAAATGATGGCATAGAACAACATCAATACAAATGTTAACTAGAACAGCATTAGCAACCCGCTAATGTTTAGCTGGGTACTGACATGTCACCAGTATGGAATTTCTGCGCTCGTTTTTCAGACATCATTTCATGGGAAAACCACCAGTGTTGTCCCAAAATGTTGGATATTTTCTCAGCTCATTTGACAAGTTATAACAAACACTTGAAAGGGCTAGTGTAGTGTTTCTTCCAAAAGCAAAACAATGATCAGCGTTAATCTCTGCTTTAATTTAGTTTTTAAGAACCCACTTCTTACTGTAATGATATCAGGTGAAAACACTGCCTTTCATGTTCAACAAACACATACAGTACATGATATATTTCATAACTTCATAAATCACCTTTCCATCATCATCTGGTATAATTATAAACTCATAATATTATTTTTGGCTCTATACAGTTAAGTCTTTGGGGGCAAGGCATAATAAAGATTACATACCTCAATAGTTTTAAGAATGTCTCTAAAGCTTGACCGCTGTTGCCGCAGATCTTTCTTTGCAATGTGCTTGTTACCTTCTGTGGCAAGTTCCCTTATAAGGTCACAAACGCCATTTCGATCTCTGTAACCAAAGTCCTCATGAACATTGCGTCCCATCTCATACATAAGTGCTAAGAGTTCTCCCGCAGCAATCCGCACACTGAGATCACTTGTTTGAAGAAGAAACATCATTCTTCTTAAGTGCCTTGTGGAGGGAAAAATCAGCATTATAATAATGTTATCACTGATCGTAATAAATAAACGAGTGCATAAATTCCATACTGATTACATGTCACTATCCAAATCTGGGTAGTGCTTATGATTGGCTGAAGCAAAATTTCCTCGCAGCTTACCTATTGGAAGCACTGCCCAGAACTGGGTAGTGATCCACGTCATCAGTATGGAATTTCTACCCTCATTCCTCACACATGATTTTGCAGGAAAACCATTGCAAAACAAAAATAACAGCTTGAGAAAACAGCTGACATTTGGCGATTTGGCAATGCTGCCACTGGTTTCCCTGCAAATGACGTCTGAGAAACGAGCACAGAAATTCCATACTGATGACGCGTCACTACCCAGTTCTGGGTAGTGCTTTTGGTTGGTTGAATCAAATTTCCCACGCAGTACGACTAATCAGAAGCACTACCCAGACCTCAGAAGTGACGCATCACCAGTATGGAATTTCTGCACTTGTTTCTCAGACATCATTTGGCGGGGAAAGCAGTGGTAGCGTCGCCAAATGTCTGCTGTTTTCTCAGGCCATTAAAATGATGGATATAAACAGAAATATACGTCACTGAATAGCCCAGTTAAAACTTAAGATGATTACACACTCTTACTGCTCACTTGTTAATGAGAAGGTAAGCTTGATTTTCTGGTGTGACAGACAAGAGAAGGGCCCAGGCCAACAGAATACTGCTGTAAAGTGGAACTTCATCTGGCTTGACGGTCTTCTTGTTGTCAAAAATTGCCTCTAGGACAGCTGAACACTCAAAGAGTTCCTGGAAGCAATGTTGTAGAGGAATTATTTTTAAATTCCCTTAAGGTAAAATACTACCAGCTGACATAATTAGTCATTCAAAATATTTTTCAACTTCTAACTGACTTTGGGTGCTTTCTTTTGGGATGATCCACATCAGGAGCAGTGATCTGAGATTAACCAGGTCATGGCACATCAAAAGAACTGAGGAATCGACCTGGGGAGAGGATTCATCAGTTCATATGATGCATCATGATCCGAGTGATCTTGGACCATTGATCCAGATCCAGATCACCCAAAGGAATGTACCCTTAGATTCCCTGACCAATTTATCACAAGCTATTGCTGACCATATAGGCCATGTTCTAATCAAGAGGGGAACTGGTACGACATATGACAGTTAAGGCTCTAGGGATCACTTGAAGGGACAGCAAAAACATGGCAGACAGCAGCAAGGCACCCATTAAAGATGCTCTCAAGGTTATTATGACTGAACAAGACACACTTGGTGCAGCTGTAGGTCTTAAGGAATTCTGCAATAGTGAAGATAAGTGGCATTTCTGAAACTATCATTTTTGTCTCAGAAAAACTAACAACCCTATACAGTGAAGTCTCGGTATAAAGAAGGGGCAAGAGACTGACCAAATATGTTCGCTACAAGGATGTTTTGTTATAATCTTTATCAATTAATGTAATATTCAGTACATAAAAGCATTTCTCTTGTCCCTGTTCTTTCCGCGAACCAACGTCCTGGCTTTGGACACTGCATTGTTGTAAAGTTGCTGTAGATAAAGCCATTGCAAAGAATCAATTGTTTATTTTGTAAAAATCCAGTGTAACAATTCATTAGCTAAATATGGTTACCGAAGTCCAGTTCAAATGTCAGAATTCCGTCCAGTCAAATTTAATATGACTTTTGTCTTAAGTTGAAAGTCATATGTTTAACTGCTCTTGACACCTCATTACAAGGAAAGCAGACAGAATGAAGTTACATCAAATTTCCACTGAGTTAAATGACATGTACACTCTATTATCGTATATATGAAAACTGAAAAAAAAAACATCCAAAATTTGAATCATCAAACTTCTGCTGAGCTTAAATCGATTACAATCAACATAGCAGAAGTTTTACATTTGAACTGCGCACAAGTCACCATGTGGGGACTAAACTGATTGAAATAATCTGGAATATAAAGTTTGCGTTTGAATGTTTGACTGTTCCACTGTAGGTATAAAATAAATTTTTACCTTTAACACTTAACAGACCCTTAACTCTTTTTAGCAGAAAAACAAATCATACACATGACCGAGACAATACTATAGTTTATCCTTTCTCATTAAATCATGAGCCAAACATAAGGACTTTTGCATCACATGATAACCCAAATATCAATGCTTACCCTTTGATAGCGAGATGTTTTATGAACATCTGTGGGTTTAAGCTGAGGCCCCAAGTCAAAGATGTCACGAAGCAGGTCATTTTCCTGGCAAAAAGAGTAATAATAATATCAAGACTTATGTAGATCATTTTCACTCGCATGATTACACCCTCTTTCCATCAAGTCCTTGAATTTGGGGTGGCAAAGTATAGAGAACTATTGTCAATAGCTACACTTGACAGGAGAGTCAGCAAAGAGATTATGAAAGGTAAGAAGATTCCTTTACCTGTAAGTGAAGGGTTACCCCTGTGCCAAGAGCATCTTTAAGTGCAGTGTACTGCCGCCGACGAACCCAACTATCTAACTCCATATACTCAGCTCCAAACTTGACCACCTCTTCAGGGGCAACACCTTCCTAACAAGAAATGATGGCATAGAACAACATCAATACAAATGTTAACTAGAACAGCATTAGCAACCCGCTAATGTTTAGCTGGGTACTGACATGTCACCAGTATGGAATTTCTGCGCTCGTTTTTCAGACATCATTTCATGGGAAAACCACCAGTGTTGTCCCAAAATGTTGGATATTTTCTCAGCTCATTTGACAAGTTATAACAAACACTTGAAAGGGCTAGTGTAGTGTTTCTTCCAAAAGCAAAACAATGATCAGCGTTAATCTCTGCTTTAATTTAGTTTTTAAGAACCCACTTCTTACTGTAATGATATCAGGTGAAAACACTGCCTTTCATGTTCAACAAACACATACAGTACATGATATATTTCATAACTTCATAAATCACCTTTCCATCATCATCTGGTATAATTATAAACTCATAATATTATTTTTGGCTCTATACAGTTAAGTCTTTGGGGGCAAGGCATAATAAAGATTACATACCTCAATAGTTTTAAGAATGTCTCTAAAGCTTGACCGCTGTTGCCGCAGATCTTTCTTTGCAATGTGCTTGTTACCTTCTGTGGCAAGTTCCCTTATAAGGTCACAAACGCCATTTCGATCTCTGTAACCAAAGTCCTCATGAACGTTGCGTCCCATCTCATACATAAGTGCTAAGAGTTCTCCCGCAGCAATCCGCACACTGAGGTCACTTGTTTGAAGAAGAAACATCATTCTTCTTAAGTGCCTTGTGGAGGGAAAAATCAGCATTAAAATAATGTTATCACTGATCGTAATAAATAAATTCATGGCCTGAGAAAACAGCAGACATTTAGTGACGGCACTGGGTCACTCGTTTCCCCTCAGAAATTCCATTCTGATTACACGTCACTATCCAAATCTGAGTAGTGCTTATGATTGGCTAAAGCAAAATTTCCTCGCAGCTAACCTATCGGAAGCACTGCCCAGAACTGGGTAGTGATAACGTCATCAGTATGGAATTTCTACCCTCAATCCTCACACATGATTTTGCAGGAAAATCATTGCAAAACAAAAATAAAAGCGTGACAAAACAGCCGACATTTGGCGATTTGACAATGCTGCCACTGGTTTCCCCACCAAATGACGTCTGAGAAACGAGCGCGTAAATTGCACACTGATGATGCGTCACTACCTAGATCTGGGTAGTGACGTGTCATCAGTATGGATTTTCTGCGCTTGTTTCTCAGACATCATTTGGCGGGGAAAGCAGTGGTAGCGTCGCCAAATGTCTGCTGTTTTCTTAGGCTATTAAAATGATGGATATAAACATAAATATATGTAATTGAATAGCCCAGTTAAAACTTAAGATGATTACATGCATGCTCTTACTACTCACTTGTTAATGAGAAGGTAAGCTTGATTTTCTGGCGTGATAGACAAGAGAAGAGCCCAGGCCAACAGAATACTGCTGTAAAGTGGAACTTCATCTGGCTTGACGGTCTTCTTGTTGTCAAAAATTGCCTCTAGGACAGCTGAGCACTCAAAGAGTTCCTGAAAGCAATGTTGTAGAGGAATTATTTTTAAATTCCTTTAAGGTAAAATACTACCAGCTGACATAATTAGTCATTCAAAATACTTTTCAACTTCTAACTGACTTTGGGTGCTTTCTTTTGGGATTATCGGGATCAGAATCAGTGATCCAAGATTAATCAGGTCATAGCACATCAAAAGAACTGATGAATCGAGCTGGGGAAAGGATTCATTGGTTCATATACAGCTATTTCGAGAAAGGTTGTCGGAAAAATGTGCACCCGACAATCCCAAAAGGTAATATGGGATATAATCAATACACTGTTCCTGACACTGTAGCTGTCGAACTTACTTTTGTTGCTTTCCTTTAGCACACGCAGACATATGTCCATGGCCTCTCCTGGCATTGTTTCAAATTTCTTTGAAAAATAGTGAACTCAAGGCCACCCACAATACATTTCGGGCTTGTCTCGTGCACTTTATCCGACAACCTTTCCCGAAATAGCTGTATGTACCATGATCCGGGTGATCTTGGACCATTGATCCAGATCCAGATCACCCAAAGGAATGTACCTTTAGATTCCCTGGCCAATTTATCACAACAAGCTATTGCTGACCATATAGGCCATCTTCTAATCAAGCGGGGAACTGGTACGACTTATGACAGTTAAGGCTCTAGGGATCACTTGAAGGGACAGCAAAAACATGGCAGACAGCAGCAAGGCACCCATTAAAGATGCTCTCAAGGTTATTATGACTGAACAAGACACACTTGGTGCAGCTGTAGGGTCTTAAGGAATTCTGCAATAGTGAATATAAGTGGCATTTCTGAAACTATCATTTTTGTCTCAGAAAAACTAACAACCCTATACAGTGAAGTCTCGGTATAAAGAAGGGGCAAGAGACTGACCAAATATGTTCGCTACAAGGATGTTTTGTTATAATCTTATGCTGAGGTTCTTTTACTCTCGTTTACTTTTACTGGGGCTAGGAATATCATTCATCGTTATACCAAGGACTTCGTTATCTAGAGGCTCATTAAATCGAAGTTCCATTGTACTCTAATCTGATCATGAATTAGTACTAAGATTCCTTCTGAAACTCAAAACTCACATCATGATCTTCACTTGCAATAAAGCAGCACAGGGCCAGTGCTGTAGCACACTGTAAACCAAACAACAAATGAATCAGAAATGGTGGAAACAATGTTTACTTAAAATATTAGGTACACTAAAATGAAAATGTTACTGACTCTCATGTATCAAAGTGCATGGCACAGTTTACTGGAATAAGCATGGTGGTTGGTTTGTTTTTAGTATTTTTATTTTTAGTGTGGTATTTATTGAAGGAAAATGATTGTTAATTGGAAGGGCTGCGAGGAAAATGACAAAGAAAAACACATTTTAATTAACAATAACAATAAAAAGAAAACTGAAAAAGAAAAATAATAAATTTGTCATTATTTCTGTTCTGGAGGACATTAAATTTTGTAATAAGCATCTAAGTATCAAAAAATTGCTTCTGGGAAGAATGAATTTATCTCATATTGCTGTGTGTTTCAAATTGTTTCTTCCCAGCCGCCTGTGTCACTGACATCTTTCTCATGTAACTGTATTCACCAGCCTTAAAGTTTACCATCACATTTTTATTAAAACATATGACTGTCTTTCTTACACTAGCTCTAGCAACAGATCCAGCTGTCTGATCTTGAATGACAGTGATCAAATGAGGCTTCATTGATCTAAACACATCTTCACTTTCTGACCCAGCTCCAAACTGAACACACAGAAGCACTGCAATAGAGGATGCTAACACACGATCCTCTTTGGTACCTATTATTTAACAATAATAAATTAACAACATTTCCGTCAACCATACTTCAACCCTTTTAACTCGACACAGATACCTAAGAAAAATTTTCCAAAATTTATTTTTTTCTTTTTTTTAACCCATTCGCCCCTGAGCTGCCCGTAACTGCCCATGCAGGTCCACATGCTTTCTACCGCTTGTCATGTCATCAGTTTTAACAGTCAAGGACAACTTTGTCTGCTAACTTGTGCAGAGTGAAGAGATCTTTCCAACCACACCAGAATGAGCACAATTCAGTTAAGGACACCAGAGAAAAAGGCAAGAAACCATGTAACATTGACCTGAAAATTTCCATGAAAATCTTGTTCCACTACCCACCTACCTTTCCTTTCATCTCATCTTAAGATCCTCAAAGCTTTCCTTAAAACCTTTCCCACCAAAATGAAGCCTACTAAATGCAGTAATTTTTTTTACCTACTTTGTGGTAAGTTTTAGCTCTTAATAGCACCACAGTGACCAGAAAACTGCTCAACTAGCTTTAAAACATGTTTTTCGGCAAAATCTCCAGGGGCGAATAGCTTAAATTTTAAGAAATAAATAGTACTGTGTAAAATTTATGCCAAAGGGTTTCATTTGAATGGCAGAGCTCAAAATAACAGACAGTCAACAAAATATTTCTCGCTGAGATGACCATTTGTCCGAAAAAACTTTTCGGCTTACCAGTCATTTTGATCCGACGTGTAAATTAGTGAACAGCAAAAAAAATACATTTTTCACACCATTACATTTCAAGAGGGCAAGCACGCTAGTACAGCTGGCTAGTACATTTACGTTATTATCGTGTTATTTTTAACATTTAGACCGGTCAGAAGTGAGACAATCTGCCCCAAATTGCTAATTTTTGGCGAGTAGGCGTCTTGGACGTTGTTCTTTCAGAATAGCTTAACAAATCCCATAATTTCACAAATTTCATTTTTTATGACGTCACACTTCGGTACTCTATTTGTGTTTGAATGTTTGACTGTTCTACTGTCGGTATACTTAAACATGTAACAGACCCTTAACTCTTTTTTGCAGAAAAACCAATCATACACATGACTGAGACAATACTATAGTTTATCCTTTCTCATTATATCATGAGCCAAACATAAGGACTTTTGCATCACATGATAACCCAAATATCACAACTTCCACATCATATTATTACCAAATATCAAGGCTTACCCTTTGATAGCGAGATGTTTTATGGACATCTGTGGGTTTAAGCTGAGGCCCTAAGTCAAAGATGTCACGAAGCAGGTCATTTTCCTGGCAAAAAGAGTAGCAATAATATCAAGACTTGTGTAGATCATTTTCACTCGCATGGTTACACCCTCTTTTTATCAAGCCCTTGAATTAGGGGCGGCAAAGTATAGAGAATTATTGTCAATAGCTACACTTGACAGGAGAGTCAGCAAAGAGATTATGAAAGGTAAGAAGATTCCTTTACCTGTAAGTGAAGGGTTACCCCCGTACCAAGAGCATCTTTAAGTGCAGTGTACTGCCTCCGACGAACCCAACTATCTAACTCCATATACTCAGCTCCAAACTTGACCACCTCTTCAGGGGCAACACCCTCCTAACAAGAAATGATGGCGTAGAATAACATCAATACAAATGTTAACTAGAACAGCATTAGCAACCCGCTAATGTTTAGCTGGATAGTGACATGTCACCAGTATGGAATTTCTGAGCTCGTTTCTCAGACATCGTTTCATGGGAAAACCACCAGTGTTGTCCCAAAATGTTGGATATTTTCTCAGCTCATTTGACAAGTTACAACAAACACTTGAAAAGGCTAGTGTAGTGTTTCTTCCAAAAGCAAAACAATGATTAGCATTAATCTCTGCTTTAATTTAGTTTTTAAGAACCCACTTCTTACTGTAATGATATCAGGTGAAAACACTGCCTTTCATGTTCAACAAACACATACAGTACATGATATATTTCATAACTTCATAAATCACCTT
>CALNXI010003347.1:0-31143 GCA_942486025.1 Porites evermanni | reverse complement strand
AAGTACTACTTGGGACACTGTTTTAAGTCTCCAACAGCCATAATGGGACATTATAGCTCTTGATGTCTCCTGGAGACGGCACCCCAATTTCACATGTTCATTTTCATATGCCTGATAATTATCTGAAACGTGTCTAGGAAACCTCTATGAACAGCAATGTCGAATGCTGCATCCTGCACGATATTAGGGAACTAAAGCAAAGACGTTTTTGAGGGACGCTCATCAACTGGAGGTGAGGCCTTTTCCCTATCAATATCCTTGTCGCTGCCAAATTTGTATTGCCAAGTCTCTTTACTCTTACATACTGCAGGCACAGGCCCGAAAATGTGGGCAAAACAAATACCTAGTAACGCAAAAAGTCCACTTTCGATTGACGTGCGTCGCTCAGAAACGACGTTTGCTTAAACTCCCTAATAACTATTTTTGGAAGGCGGTAAATTTTAAGCGTCGTTAATCAGTGATCAGGATATTGTTTACTAGTAAGTACCGCCAACCTAAAGGAAATTTATCAGGTTTAATATCAATCCCAATTATCCTCGCAGCACCAGCAGCCTTGCAACCCATCACTGCAGAAAGCCCAACTCCTCCCAGTCCCCACACGGCCACACTCGACCCCGGCTTCACCTAGAAAAAAGAACAAAAATTAACGCTTCGTAACTTGTTGCAAAGTTTGCAAGGCAACAAATAGTCACTAGCTGAATTGCAAGAGAGTATAATGTCCTATAAGTCTCTCTAGCTTGTGTTCATCAATATATGTCACGTAAGGTGCATTGTGCATTTGTCCTCCATTGTAGCAAGGTTTAGTGTAGTGGCATCACAGACCTGGGAAGCAACACCTATGAAAATTAAGTGTCTCCCCTTAAACAGTTTTAAAAAAGAATATAAACTCTTTCTACTTGACAGTCAGGCATCTTGAACAACTCTAATAATTTATTTAGCTCTATTTATTTAATTATTTAATTTAAATAGTTATTATTACTCATATATACCCTTCCTTTTCAATACGATTAATTTAGCAAGAATTACATAACTAGTATCCACCCACTTGTAACCGCTCTTTGGTAGTAGCCAACTCGAAAGCTTGGCTCTTTTGACTGATACACACTTTTTTCCTTTGTTATGTTTAATTCAATGTATAGTTAGCTCTGTTTTTACTTCTTTTTGTTCTCTTATTGTTGTTGTATTGTAATTGAATAAGTGCGAATAAATGAACTTGAACTTGAACTTAAAGGTATAGCCGATGACTAAGGGCTGAAAATGCTTCAACTTGCCGTGAGTTGTCTTGAACAGCCATGATGTTTTTTGAAACAGGTCAATACTCACAAGGTTTAGTCCCACTTACCTTAACAACAAGCATTTCAGGAACGACGATGTATTCACTGAAGGTTCCCAGCCTGGCAAGCTGTTTTATACTCTTTCCTTTACATGTCAACCGGGTTGTTCCATCAAGTATTTCGGCCTTGTCAAATCCGAAACTTGAACATAAGAAAAAAAAAACAACAACGTTATTTTTTCATAACTCACCCCATGTATGGTAATAAAAGACAGTTCTGGATTCTGGATTGCACTATTGGATTCCGGATTCCAGGTACTGGATTCCGGATTGTTTGTCAGTGGACTTGTATTCCGTATTCCAATCGTTAGTGGGATTCCGGATTCCTTGAGCTAAATTCCGGATTGCACAAGCACAAATTTCCCGGATTACTGATTTTCACAAGCAAAAATTTTCCCTATTCCGGAATCCGCATAACCTTTCATGGGGCGACATAAAGGTCTTTAATAAAATCAAATTGAAGTATAATTCAGTAGCGTTTATTTTGGAATACGAAGATCAGTTAGTAGTACCGACAAGTTAAGCTTTCTACTGATGCAAGTGTCTTCAGAGCGAAAGCAGCAATGGTAAGACGTCTAGAAATTTATTCAGCTGTCCAGGCTAGGACACATTGCTGTAGGAGAAAGTATTTTTCTGGTTAACGAGGCCCTTAGCAAAAGCTGTTTGGAACAAAATAGTCGCCGCTGCTGAATGCAGTATTGGCGTACGAAACAAAACAGAAAGAAAGCCGAAAGGTAAGAAGGACGGAAGGATGGAAGGTAGGAAAAAAGGTAGATTAACGGTTATAGAGATGGTCTGCAGGAGGGCATACACATTTAATCACATTAATTAGCCTGCTAGCAAGATTTCCATTCAAGGGAGTTGCGAGAAGTAACGCGAGAGCAACACGCGAAGAGAGACCCTTCGCCGCTCGCTCGCGCGTACTCTCGCAGCACGCTGATCGATGGAAAGCTTGCTCGCACGCTAAATTCATAAATACCTGGTGCACAGATTGGTCAATGGATTCAGGCAAAGCTTGCATTCTCCACAATTAGGGACGTAGGTTAGTACAACATGGTCTCCTAAAGACAATGACGAGGTAAAATTTGTGATATGAAATAAGTTTTTATCTCGAGTCCCTTAGTCAAACCCACACCTCTGATCGTCAAAACTCGTTCGGTGAAATTCGAGAGAGAGTCAGACTGCATGTATTTATTTACCTGGTTTCACTGTAGTGACTCCTTCACCAACGCTTTCTACAACGCCACTTCCTTCATGCCCCAGTACAACTGGAAAGAAACGATCTCCTTTGTTTCCGCTCGCTATTGTGCTGTCTGAATGGCAGACACCTGTGTTGATCATCTTGATTCGCACCTCAGCCACTTTTGGTGGCGCGTCCTCAACTGTTTCTATGACAGCGGGCTTAGCAGCCCCCCATGTTACTGCGCCTCGGCAGGATATCGGCTGGGAATTGTTGAAAAAGACATTGTTATTGAACCGTTTATTTATGCACAGATGTTAATTTATTCTGATGTCATATTGTGTTATGGCAGATACGTCATCACCTAGATCTAGTGTTGAACACGCGGCCTTTTTTCGCCATGTGATTGACTCGTTGTGTTCAGTTTTTTTGTACTAGTTTCTGGAAACCTAGACTTCTATTAAAAAGGTAAAAACTTAACAGGAATATCAACATAAGTTTGTTATTAGAGAAAAGACTTAGGTGGACTTTTTACTTCGGCAGTTTCATTGCTTGTTAAGCAGAAAAACAATAATGTGATCCTTGCAGCAAAAAGACTAAGAAAAAAACAATGATAATGAAAATGAAAATGATATTAAATGATAATGATAGTGATGGTGATGACAAAAGGTAAAAAGTATTTGTCCAATATTTTGGCTTGCAAAGCAAACCTATGGGGTATACAAGAACTCAAGAATATTCAGGATACAATCTCTCTCGACGGAATACAGCAAGTCCACGGTAAGGTTACTCCCAGCAACATTCCCGTTTATACACCTAGCTGGGTAAAGGGACGATACCGAGGATAACAACGCCGTTTCTTGTCTTAGAAACAACTTAACGCGTGGTAAGGATAGAACAAGGACGATCGCCCATGTATGGCCACTAGGACTGACCTCACCACGCCTCCCTCGGATACGTGTCCCGTGTTGATCATGAAAATTTTTTCAAGAAGTATTCACATTAATCATAAGACAATTTACAATTGGACGGATTAGGGTCTGCATAGGTGTCTAGAGTTGCAATACTGAACATTGGAATTGTAGGCTCTGTAACACTTAATCAAAGGCATTTACTGATAACTCTATTTTCTTGGCAGCTAAACACTAAAACGCGGACGTTTAGTTTTGAAGCAACAGAAGACTAAAAAATTTTTGCGAATGACAATTAACGTTCAGACTCCATCTAGAACGTATCCAGAACCTACTGGAAAAAGAAATATTAAAAAAAGTAAAACAAGAATCTTGTATTTTACTCTTTTTTTACGAAGTTCACTGAATTCTAAAAACCAGATCATTTTAGAAACGTACCGCGATGCCAATATCCTTAGTTCCACCACCACGCAACTAATCTTTTGAATATCGGACGGCCAAATGTCACACTTCTTCAAACGCAAAGCAGTTGACCTTTGTAAAGACCTTTTCATAGAGCTACGTATACCTCCTGCTAAAAACGTAAGGCCGAAATTAAACCATCTCCAGTTAGCTGATAGCTAAAGGAAGTAACTGATTGACTTATGTGAAGAAAAAGAGAAAGTCCCCCGCGTCAGAATTTATCATGCATCGTATCCTTTTACAGGCCGATCGTAAATCGAGTGACCATGTGATTTTCTTTGGTAGCAGCTCGATCGTTTGTCGTAAAGTCAGTCCCGGAGTCCGCGGTCCTCGCCCACATGATCAGATGCCTGATTTTTCTTATACAGGAAGCTTCGTCTCCTTCNTAAAAAGGCCTTAAACAGTGCCTAGGAGGTCTGAAATGCAGTCAGAATACAAAGAAAAACAAGAAGACGCTAAAGGTAAGCTTCAAAGCGATATTCAATGTACATTTTGCTAATTTAGTGAGCAAAGAATATTTCTCCATACAACGTCTTATAATTTTCTTGGTGTATGAATAATTAATTAGCTAAGTAGGATAATGTTGTTCAGGGCTCTCATAGTGAGCTTGGGCTACCTGTGCCGTAAGGCTTTTACAGGCTAAAACGATTTTTAGTCTTAATACAGGATTATGACAGGTGTGACATGTTGTTATGGGCCCAGTGGGCCTTCCCTCCCTTCTTTTTTCTCTGAAATCAGATGCTTTGTTCTTAAAAATCTATCGTCTAGAGGTCTAATTCCTGACGCTTACGGGAAGTGGTCGCTTACAAGAATTGAACCATGTGTCTTTATTGCAAGTAATGTCTAAGTTACTACATGTGTAGTTCCATGTTGTCACTAATAAAAGTTCCTCGTATATTGTAAGAAGCATAGGGCGCATAACGAACATAGAGATCAGAGAATGCGTCAAGTGGTCACTTGCAAGAGGTTAAAAACAATGGAAAATCATTAACCGTCAGGCCCAAAAAGTAGTCTGGGCCGCTTACAGGAGACGGTCGTTTACTAGAGATTCCAACTGTAAGGCTTTGACTGGGGAAATTTTGGTGTTTACGATAGGTGGTCGCACATGGAGGCTCGACCGTAGTCTGATATAGTCTTAGGCTCTTTTATTTATATCCGCGTGGAGCCTACATCCACTAAGGCTTCTAGCGAAGCGAGATCTCATTTTGACGTGCAGGCGCAAAAGACGGATACTGTAGAGGACGCAAGTTCTCACGGTCTTCAAGGACCTTCAAGGTGTCTAAGAGGGAGCCTTGGTATTAACATGGCTTATCACGTGATTGCTCAGCTGGAGTGGAAATTTCTAGCTTCAACAACGAGCCTTTTAAGAAAAAAACCTGCGGGCGTGGACAAGCCGCTATAGGGCTTACGAATGCCACTGTCGAAACTTGTTTTCAGATCTTCTACTTGCCGTCGTACGCGTCGTCGGTGCTAAAACTCTTTATTAAAGTATTACATCAAACTTCAAACATCGCAAAAAGCAATTTTTATTCTCCTTTATATAAATCTTTGAAAGAAAAACGTCTATTATCCTTGTAGAAAAAATGTCTCCTCAGTTTAAACATAAAAGTTATTGTGAGAACTGAAACGACATGGCTGCAGGTAGGTCAGAACTCTGGGATTTAATATGCTGTTTGATATGTTTTGTACTCGTACATACCTCAAAAACAAATGACTGTTCGAAAGCTGTACAAAGAAAGAGAAAACAACGAAAAAAAACTTACACGATGATGTTGGTCCTGATCAGAAAGCAGTAGACAAAGGATATAATTGCCGTTACATGGGGCAATAGCAATGTCTTTTGTGTAAGTTATTCTTTTCAAATCTTAAACATCTAATGATTATTCTCTGCAGGGGTAGTTATTAGGGAGTTTACAGCAGAGAACGATATTTCAGTGAAGACCTTGACTCCTTAGTCGGTTTTACCAGTTGATTCGGCTGTAAAGAAAAAAATTAAAAACCTTTGTTCAGAAATATAAGTGACTGCCAATATTCCCAGAGTGGGGTGCGGCGGGGTGGGGGACACCTAAGAGAAGTGTAGGTGAAGGTATGGGGCCCGGGCCTTCAAACCCCAACCCTGTTTAATTCAAGACAGAAATCGTTTATTTCGCCGCCTTGATTAAGACTCAAGACCCTATTTGACCATACTCTGTTCAGCGACTCATACCCGAAAAAGACAAATAGGGGAGTGTCTTCCCGGGGTAATATCTCATGTTTGAATAACTAGGATAAACTGTTTCCCGATTAGAAATTTTCAGCTTCCCTTGTGAGCTGACGTATAATCATAGTCACGTGACGTATAGCACATTGCAGGAAAATGGCAAAGAAATGTCAAATTTACTTTGTATGATTAATTAAACTAGCTTTTCTGACAGATGATAATCATACTTTACTTTCTAAGTTTGTAATGTACTTAAAGTTTGCAAATGAAGTTTTAAACAATTAAAGACTAAATGTTTTTCCTTTGAAACGCCATTGTCCTCTGCATGATTTTTTATTGAAACATTGAAGTGCAACTGGAAATTCATTTCAATATTTAATATGAATCAGAAAAATGTTATTGTTTGATTTCTATTTCTTAAACCAGACACCAATTTGCCAATTATTTAGGATCATCTTCAGAAAAACGTTTGTCAGGGGCGGATCCAGGATTTTTTTTAGGAGGGGGTGCACTTGTCTCTTGCTCTACTTCAATACCAATAAACCACATAATTTTTTTTTGGCAGAATACCAGTTGTATTAGAAAACCGCAGGTCATCTCAGGGGGAGGGGGAGGGTGCGCACCCCCTGCACCCTCCCCCTAGATCCGCCCCTGTTTGTGACACATCACTTGACTTGCTGAGACGATAGTAATATTTCAAGATGTTAACGACACTGAGGTCCTTCTGTTTACGACATTGTTCTCAACGGTGTTAAATTAGGGACCTAAGAATCCATGAAAATTCTTGAGGTTACACTGGATAAAAAGTTAACCTTTAGGATCATATATCAGGGCAACTCAAGAAAGCATATGCCAAATGTGCAGCGCTTATACGCAGTAGGCGTTTTCTTCCAATTGAGGTAATGATAAGTCTCTTAAATTCCTTTGTTTTGCCGCAATTAATTCACTTGAACCCGATCTAAGGAAAGGAAACCTATCCAAGTTTTGCGAAGTCGATTAAGAATAAATCCTTTTAATTCCATTTTCAATCTTGTATATAAGGGTTAGCTTTTATCTATTTATACGTATTCATAGCAATTGTTAGTCATCATAATTCTTATAGTGACATTTGCAGTTGTATATTTTAGTTTTCATGATAAATCTAGTTGTTCTATATATGTACATCTAATATATTTTTTGTTCTCTTAATTTAAAGACAATTTCATGTTAACAAGTACGTATTTTGAACGAGTTTTTAGCTCACTGGATAAATAAACGATTCATTGATTGCTTGATTGAACTAATCTAAAAACAAAAACAACTCTTTCTCTATAATTCTGATATTTTTCACGACATACCTTAGAGGTAAATGACAGTCCGGATGCTGTACAAAGAAAGAAAATAAAATTTAGAAAAACAATCAAATCCATGTCTTTTCCGTTCCAGAGAGCGAAAGATGCGACTAAGTTCGTCTTGCCAAAGAGGTGCTGATCATGACTGTCCCGCGATGACGGCATGTTTTGCTAAGGGGTACTTTGTAAGTGCAATCAAACTATCCACGGTTCCTTTTTGCCATGAACAAAGATAGAGAAGGGTGGCAATTTCAAAAAGTCAGGCAAGTTATTTTTAAAAAAATTTGTGTCATCGTGTCTAAGACAAACTTCTAAAAATGATTAGTTTCTGCTTTGATCCTTCCACTGATTCACTTGAAATCCAAGTCTTGATGCTTTTGGTGCACTCGTGGAAGTAATAAACTTACACGCTCTTGAACAAACTTATGGCAATAATTCATGTGACATAGTGCCTCTCAAACCTCCGGTCATTTTGCGATCTAGGCTGTCATGGCATTTATAGTAAAGAAGGTTTGTGACTTTAAGAAAAAAAGGGAAAGTAATATGACTATTAGGCTTTTACGCTCCGTGTAAAAATTTGAACTCAATCACTTGACATTGTTTTGTTATAGAGAACGTCAAATAAATTTACCAATACGCAAAAAGAACGCCACCCAGAGGTTTTAATTACCACCTCCAAAAAGCCTACCTATTAACATCGAAAGAGAAATTATGATAACTGTGAAAACTACAATTTGTTTGGTGACAAACCTTTTTCCAGCAAACATGACATCAAAAGCTTCATTTATCTTATCCAGAGGCATCGTGTGAGTTATGAGCTTCTCAAGACTTAATTTTCCATCCATGTACTCTTGCGATAGTTTAGGGATAATTTCGCGTGCAACACATCCTTGCAAACAAAACAAACAAACAAAAAAAGATAGAAAGGTAAAAACCTTTTATTAGCCGAGTTCGAGGTTTGTATTGGAAGAGGGTCCAGAAGGCGGGGTAAAATGGGAACTGGGATTTGCCTTTTTCTGTACTGGGAAAATGAGATTTACTGCACTGGGGCTGGGATTTAACCACTGGGAAAGTGATAAACAATTTCACTGTAAAATTGTAATGGGATTTCCCTCCTTTCACGATCTTCGACTATATTATTTGACGCAACTGCTCAAATGTGCCTACTTTTTAACTTAAAATAAATAATATTCTGTACCAGTGACCTGCGGCAGTAAGTATGATCGAGTCAGTCTGTTTTTCTTTTTTATCGGCCTTCGCGTTGCAATGCAACGCTGCAACTCCGTTATCATGAAGCTGGTATGGTCAGTTCAGCGGTTTGTTGTAGGGGGAATTACATGTGCATGTTTGCGCGTGACATAGTTCAAACGGCGTGGAATTGAAGCTAATTGACGATTCTGCCGCAAAAAGAGGATTTGCTGATTAAGCAGCAGAAATGTTTCGTGTGGACCAGGTTACCCCAAACGCTGTTAGTATTGCTGACTATTGAGGAACAGATGGAAATATTCAGACGAAGTGAATCGCTTTCTTTGTTCATCCGGGTAATCCAGCGAGTGCCATTCTTTCAAAAAGTAACCATAAACAACGCCTTTAGTAAAAGTTCATCGCGTTCAACCTCAGGCTCCATTAGTTGGGACACCCTTACCCGGACCGGCAACGCAGTCAATAACTTACGCTGGTAAAAAACACAAAATGTAAACAAAGACCGTTAGAAAAAAAAGTTGGAGTGAGTTGCTTCTAACTTATGAGAAACTCAAGGGGTTCTCGAAAAAACAGACGATGTGAGATTGGCAGACAATGGTAAAAGCATGAGATGCTTGCTTTACGGTAAAACAACCAAAATAAACAAAAGCAAGAAGTCAAACAGAGGCCATCTAAAGTATTTCAGGTGTGTGCATGTGTGCTCTGCACGGGTCGGTACAGAAGCTGTAAATACAAAGACAAGGAGGATTGACGAGTTTTATCAAAACCGGATGGTCCAGTGGTGAAAGTTAAGATGACAGAAGTGGTGTTAATATTGTTATGCCAACAAGGGGTGGAAGAGAAAGAATGTTCACCAGCAGAATGAGAGATTTTCTTCAGTCCAGGTGAAGATGCGTGATCCAAACAGCATCATCAATCAGTGCCGTTTTACTTCATTATGCGGTTCAGTTCGCAAATTAAAATAAACGAGCCCTGGAAATGGGATTTCAGATTTAGTGACTGGGATTTAAACCAGTTGGCTGAGAACTGGGACTTGGAGTCTCTTCCTCGAATCTACAGGTCTCCACTGTCTTACGATGTCATTCAAAACAAAGTGATTATAATTAATGTTGATTCATACCTCCAAAGAGTGATCCTATTATATTCTTTCCCATCAGCAAATGATCAGGATTTACTGACAGTTGTTCTTGTGCCACGCCCACTATAACAGTTGTTCCCCAACCAACATGACTTGACTCAAATGCAGCGCGCTAGAAATCCAGAGAATATTTAGTGAGCAACATGTTAGCTTATAGTGGGAGCGAAGGGTGGGGTGTAAGGAAAATCTAACCCCAATATCCTTACCACGATTAATACACTTTCAGTCTTAAATTACCAAAATTCCTCTGCTTTTTACTATGGTCTCCTAGATTGTAATTAATTGATTCTAATCCTTAATTTTTCTTGTGACTAAAGTTTACCTAGACCGGAGCAGTCTCTTACTTTTCTTTTTAGATTCGGTGGTGTAACACGTAAGTGGCGATAGACAAATGGCGCAAGACGCGAGAAACGACGCCCTCGTTTCTCGCTACTCGCGGCTTTGCCGCTAGGGCCGTGTTACATAAAGCCCCACTATCTATACCCCTTAAAAGAGGATAAGACTTCTCCCAGTCTAAAAAGAACATAATGTTCGAGAAATATGCGTTAACTGTTACAAACAGATCATAGACGCATCTTTTTCCTCTCTAGTACCACGATGACTATGGAGGTAGACTTGTGCGCTTCATGAGCAAATATTGGAAAGCCATTATCTAATCTCTGACTAGATGAATAAATACAATGTTTTTAACCTTCGTACAACTTTCGAAGACAACTTCTACGTATTAGAAGACAACTATGGAGACGAAATAACACTAACACTCCTTCAGTCATTTCTGTTAAGACCTACGGAATCAAAAGTTCAAAAGTTAGAAAGAGCTTATGCATGTATATATGACATTGTGATCGGGAAACCTATGTACACTAAGTAAATCATTGGAATATCAGTTCTCAGTCGCCGGGCTGTGTTCAGTATCCTGCTGGGCCGTTTCTTGCTCAGTTGGTGCGGCGTCAAGAGCCAAGTGAGTCTGGGGATGAATAGGTTAGAAAAATAGACCATTTTCACAGTAGTGTGCTTAGTGCCCTGGCCTTTGAATAGGAAAGGGGCTGTAGGCGTCCCTTTCAGTTTTGTTACAAATCAGCAAATGTTCACGGGTCTGTTAGCATGAGAATAAAATAAAGACGATTTTGTTCCCTGGATCCTAGGTAGGTGAGGTAACCCGCTTAAGTGGGGTGACCCACCTGTCTATATAATCTTTAATTTTAATTTAATCACGTTTGTATCGTAGGTGGGGTGACCTTACAAGAGATTATATGGACAGGCGGATTCCCCACCTAATTGGGTTACCTCACCTACCTGGGGTTCCCCACCTCTACGTAAGCAGGCTCTTAGTCGGCGCAGCCTTCGAACAAGGAGCAAGGAGGCCTTCGCGGGCTGTGAAGTATATACAGTAGGCTCCGGGGACAAGAATTGTTCTCTCTCAGCAATAATATCGGTTCCCATAGTGCCTGGACGTTTTTTAGGTCAATAGGCTATAGCTGGGACGCGAACTCAAGTGTAAATTGTGTAATGTTTTGAAGTGCTGAGAAGTAAGAAACTCTATAAATCCTTCGGAACAGCGCGTTGTAGAAAGGAAAATGGGATAAACCAGAAATTAAAGAAATTGATGGTCTTGAATTCGGCGAGGTTTGAACTCGCGACCTCTAGATAGGATCTACCAGCGCTCTACCAATTGAGAATTTAGGTATTCATGTATTACTAGGTATTTATACTGAGTCACTGCAGTAGAGATTCACTTTGTGAATTACGTAGAAGCATGTGCTGGAGACTATTTGCTTTCATCCAGGTTGTTTTACTCGGCTCTCTCGTCTACCAACTCTTCTTAGTAGAGACCTTTATATTAAAGGGCGAGGAGGGTTTAACTTTAGAATGAATGACGACTATAACGTTTCCCGCAAAATGACCTTAGTATTGAGAAAATCTCGTCCTCATAAACGCCCTCGTCTTAAGGGGCTGTTAACAAGGGGGGGAGGAAAATGCTAGAACACGGAACAACTTTTCGTTGGCTTTACATACAGAAATTTCGGTCTGTGTTGTAAACAGCAGAGACAAAATTTAAGATTAGAGATTATCCACTGAACGATCCTCTGCCGTTTTTGTGTGGTTTGTCCCTAGCATTAGGATCTTCATAGCGCGGAAGGGCTGGCAGTTTACATGGTGCTAAGACCTTTCTAGTACTAGCTAGGATCGTCCTACCTCTCATCTTGGATCCTAGCGCTAGCGATAAGTAAAACGCTTTGCCTGTAGACTGAATACAGATGAAACATATGGCCCCAGGATGATCCGCCTTCTTGGATCTTCCTGGTGCTTGGAGCTTGCTCCCTTCATGTGAGCAACCCCTTAGAATCAAAGGCTCTTTAGCTAGTAAGTATTATGATTTATAAAACAATAAAACCAGGTTAAAACAAACCTGCTGGATAGGTTTATCATAATCTTTAGGGTTCATACACTCAGTGCAGCCCAACTCTTTTGCTGGAAGAAAATAGTTACAAACAAACCCTGTTAATACGGACAATGAGGGGGCCATAGAAAGTGGCTGTATTGACGGGGTGTCAGTAGTTTAATACGCTTAAAAGCGGGTTGATTTTAGAAAAAATGCAAGGGCTTTCTCTCCCCAGGTACAAAGCAAACTGTCCGTAATAACGAGATGTTTGACTGTACAAAGTGATGTGGCCGGATAAAAACATCGCAAGTAGAGAGGCAGCGGGAAATTGCAAAAATTAGTTTTTTTTGAATTTATATTTCTTCCGTTGGATTAAAATTGAATTTTTAATTCTTTGACTACTTTTGTTTTGTTTCTGTTTTTGGTGTTGTTGTTGTTGTTTCGCTCTCTTTCGTACAAGTAAAATGCAACAAAACCGAAGGCAAAGAAAATAGTTTCAACGGGATCGGAGTCCTTAAACAGCCATGGGTTCTATAACCACTGAGTTAAGGAGGAACTCCCGAGGGGTTGGGCCGAGTCTAAGGGCAAGCTCTCGCGGAATCTCTCGGATGGCTGGAAATCAAGAGAGCTGTGGGTCACGCACTTTCCGCGTGACGCACTTGACACCTCTCCTCTCGCGTTCTCAAATGGTGTGCTTGCTCACGGACAGGCTTTGTCTACGCTATTTAACAGAAATTCATATTGTGAAACGCGTCTTGCATACTTTCTAGGCCGCCTAGCAATCTTGGATGCATCTTGTGCCGTGATCAGTTGTGAAAGAAGATAAATGCTAAGCTCGGTTAATAAATCATAAAGATGTTGTTTTTAAAGTACACCAACCTAAAGGAAATTTATCAGGCTTAATATCAATCCCAATTATCCTTGCGGCACCAGCAGCCTTGCAACCCATCACTGCAGAAAGCCCAACTCCGCCCAGTCCCCACACGGCCACACTAGATCCAGGCTTCACATAGAAAAAGAACAAAAAGAATTCAGAGCTCTTAAAAATGAGGTGCAACCATCACCAGGGGTCAATTTAATAAAACTTTTACAAGTTAAATTTACAAATGTAGCTATTGTTTTCTGACTCTAAAACAATGGCTACACTTGTAAAAGTTTTATTAAATTGACCCTAGGCCAGCTACATCACCTTAGCGGTTTGGTAACAGGCAACCCAACCGTTGTGTAAGAGTTTGTACGGGAAATAAAACTGACCATTCAAAAATATTTTTAAACCGAGAAAAATTCCTAAGTAAAGTGTAGGTAAAATGTTGTTTGTGTTGTTTCTGCCTTTCTACAGACTTCAGCACGATTTGAGTGAGAGAAAAAGAGTCTTCGTAGCTGGCCAACGTTAACAAGGTTATTATGTTATCTCTGGGCATTGAGCAGGCTGTTTACAAGTCATGGTCATCTATCTGGAAACGGGTGGCAATAGTCGTCGTATCGTAGTAGCATGTAACACCACTTTTTACCCTTAAAGGTCTCACTTGAAGCTTTGCGAGGCGAAATAAAGAAAGCAAAAGAAGAAAGAAAGAATCAATCACAACGTCATTATTATCGGAATTAAAATAACTATAGCTCTTATTTGGCTGTCCGCCCCACCCATTTTTGAGGGAAAAGCCCTGGGGACGAGGTTGGTATATGGGTAAAATCAAGCTTGAACCACGCCCAGATTGGTTTAATTTAGGGGTTTAATTCCACTTTTCTGAAAAGGCACTCCCGCCCCTCGCCTGCAAACGCAGACTTATTTCCGGTTGGCGCTTCTCTCCACCCGAAAAGGGTCGAGGGAAGCGACGACTGGAAATACGCACGCGTTTTCGCAGGTTATCCTGCCCCTTTCACATCACTTCCGCACATCGATCAGTGTTACATTAGTATATACGATGTGTGTTGTGTTACCTTCGCGGTGTTCATTGCAGCACCATATCCAGTGGTTACACAACAACCTAGCAGGCAGGCCTTGTCCAGTGGAACATCTTGAGGTATCTTCACGAAGAAAAACACTTGACAATGACGTGGGGTTATGTCTTTGTTTGTTAAAAAGGTATAGCTATCATTTGCCGTTGAGAAGTGCCAAGCAATGATGCTTTAAATTGTTGTGAGCTACCTTGGCAATGGCCCGATTTCAATATCACATGACCCTTCTAACGATGGGGAAGGCTCGTTTTCGTTTTGGATAGGACAAAATAAAATTGGCGTTTGCAGAGGCTTCAAAACAGTTTTCGAGCGATTCAAAAAGTCATGCGATGTTGAAAATAGGCCATTAAACAGTCAAACCGCGTTAATACGGAAGAGGTCATAGAAAGTGTCCGTATTAACGGGGTGTCTGCCTGAAAAAGGTCACCCTTTTTATACAAACAAATAAAAGAGGACATGAGCATCGTCAAATGAAACATCATTCTCTAACCTTCACAAACCCGTCATTCCGCGGCCAAATCCATGGAAACACTCAAAAATTGCTCGTCTATATACTGTATTACTTAATCAAAACATTTCTCTGTATGACTTGTTTGATGCATGCCAAAGTAGTCTGAAATTGACGCCGTCTACGAATCATCCGCTGTACTGTAGCGCTTGGGACATGGACATGCTGTCAACTGAAGGTTTTTATCACCTTCAAAAAGGAAAGGTCTATTACAGCGCACACCTGACAATGAAGTATCCGCATTAGCAAGGTTGACTTTCGATGAGAATCTGTTGATTGGGCATGAAACAAGTGTCCGTTGCCCGCATTAATGGGTGTCCGTATTAAGCGGGTGTCTGTAAACCGGCCGGGTTTGACTGTAGTGTTCTTTTGAAACAGGTCAAACCTTACACAGGTTGACTAGTCCCCGCACCTACCTTCACAACAAGTAGTTCAGGAACGACGATGTACTCACTGAAGGTTCCCAGCCTGGTCACTTGCTTTATACTCTTTCCTTTGCATGTCATCCGTGTTGTTCCATCAAGCAATACGGCTTTATCAAGCGCGAAACTGTTGTAGAACATTGGACAAAATCAACGTTAATTCCACATAAAAGTTTAAATTCAATTTGTGTGGAGGGAAGGAAAAAGAAAAGAAACTAAAGCAGAAGGGAACGGAGGAAGGAAGAAGGATGGAAGGAAGGTGAAAATAAGGTTATACGGATTGTGTTTAGGTTGCAAACATTTTATTTAAATTTACCTGCTGCACAGATTGGTCAAAGGATTCTGGCAAAGCTTGCATTCTCCACAATTAAGGACCCAGGTTAGTACAACATGGTCTCCTAAAGACAACGCAAAATAAGTGATATGTACGGAGCTTGTATCCTCTCTCAGGGTAAGGCTTAATATCCTTAATAAAAATAAAATATTTGTTAAAATGCACGCCGAAAAGTTGGGAAAAGACGAACGTTTTGAGTGTAACTTCCTCTTCTTTTCTCAAAGCAGTTGCTTGATGGAACGCCCTCGAAACGTCGGTTTTTACCGAATTTTTTAGCGCATATTTTAACGAAACCCCTACGAATAGTTGCGCTATGTAATTTCTTGTAAATTTTGTGACACTTAATATCCTCAACCAAACCCTTGAAAAGCAAATGTTGATCGGTCTGTGCTAAACGGAGTAGGACTGGCACTAACGGACCATCACAGAGAGGTTTTGCTTTGTAACTGGAAGATGACTGCAGAATACTAGGTATAGGCGTTCGTTTTAGGGGCATATCCGTCTAAAACACTCATTTCTTTCACGGGAACATATGAACCCACAATTGACCTGCTCCCAACGTCAGTTGCTTCATAGCTCACTTGGTGGAGCATCGCACCGGTAATCGCGAGGTCACGGGTTCAAAACCCCGTTGAAGTCCTGAATTTTTTTCAGGCTTCTTTACGCAATTGCATAAATTGCGTTCACTGCGACGATCATTTCTTCATTTTCATAAAAGACGTTTGTTGTCAAGAGAGAGAGTTAACTGCATGTATTTATTTACCTGGTTTCACTGTAGTGACTCCTTCCCCAACGCTTTCTACAACGCCACTTCCTTCATGCCCCAGTACAACTGGAAAGAAATCTCCTTTGTTTCCGCTCGCCAAGGTGCTGTCTGAATGACAGACACCTGTGTTGATCATCTTGATTCGCACCTCACTCGCTTTAGGTGGCGCAACCTCAACTGTTTCTATGACAGCGGGCTTGGCAGCCTCCCAGGTTACTGCGGCTCGGCAAGATATCGACTGTCAATAACAACATAACAATTGTAGCAGGAGCATCAGGAATTCCTTCCTTCCCCTTCCCCTCCCCCCTATTTCATTTTCTGGTTCTCGTTTCATTTCTCGCGCGGTCAAAACCGAAAATCCCCTTCCACTGTCTTTTTTATTCCGAAACCAACCAGAAACGCTTGCTACCTAGGCTAGTTTTACTGAAGAACCATATAATATAAAAACCGCGATGGCAATATCCTTTATTTCCACGACGACGCAAATGGCCGTTTGAAAATTGTAATACAAATCGCATGGCAAATGTCACGCTTTTTAACGCAGAATATTTTGGGAGCCTTCACGTACTCGAATGACCTTTACACAGAATTAAGAATTGCATCCCTACTGTAACGCAAACCTCTTTTAGAAACGGAATATTTTTGGAGAAAAAGGCAATAAAACTTAATTCTCTCTTAACAATTCAAAAGTTGCCCTACTAAATTAACAGTCGCCCCCTGTAAAGGAATCCGGATTCCGGAATCCGGGAAATTTTTGCTTGTGGAATCCGGAATCTTGGAAATTTTGCTTGTGGAATCCGGAATCCTGGGCCTTGGAATCCGGAATACAGGTGTAGGAATCCGGAATCCCACTAACAATTCGAATCCGGAATCCAAGTTCCACTGAAAAAGATCTGGAATCCAGTAATTGGAATCCGGAATCCACGGCGTGGAATCCAGAATCCAGGAGTGTCTTGGATTCCCTTACATGGGGCGATAACAGCGCGCTTAAAAGAGTGCGCTATGAGTGAAAAACAAGAGATGGCTTACTCGAGATCCGGATCATGTATCCTTTCATAGCAAGAATAAGTAAAATAACTGTGAGGTAAATCGAAGATCGAGTGCCGCAAATAATAAAGATAAAAAATAAATAAATAAATAAATAAATAAATAACGATTAAGTTGTAGCACTCCTTGTCTATGATTCCGGACCGAATTGGAATAAAGAAAAGTTGGTTTGTCAGGAGAGGTGGGTACTTGTGCCATGTTAGTGGAAGGCGAACGTTCTCTTACAAGCACTAAGCCACCCTAATTCCCACAGTGACCACAGTGTCTTTAAGACACATTTGTATTGCTTTCTTTGGTGGAATGATAACTTGACGAACTCTATCACGCCGGGTCCGGCTTCAAAACTACAAGTAGCTGTAATGTCCCGAGTAACGTGTTGTTTTAAAAAGCTAGAGTACCCGTCGCGTACGAGGCGCGTCCTTTCTGTCCTCGATGATCATTGTTTTGCAAAAAGTTCGTCTGCATGGGCGTCACATAGCCTCCCACGGGTACAGTTTGGATCAGAAAATAGCAGCGCTTCTGTTTTCAATCCTGTTGATTCTCGCGGGACAAAATATATACTGCAGTTTCTTTGTGAAAAACAGAGAAGAAGAAGTGCGTGTGCTTGAGTTAATTCTCGGGTGGCAGGCAAGTGAATACGGCTTCTATCCTGCTATCTGCTGAAAGTAGTTGGTTTTTTCGGTGCTTTGCGATTTCGCACAAAATTGCTAATACTGCAATATATTTGAATCTGAGAAACTATCAGCTCGCCAGTGCGTGTATAAAGTTATAAGACTTACCTTTCATTCTGTCTCCGACATTCTAGGAGAGGCGATCATTGACATCTGAAGAAAGTGAATTGTAACGGATCGTAACGCGATGCTGAAGGCAATGCTACCTACCTTGTGGCGACCAGCGTCCAGAGGCAGCCGTTACGGGTGTCTGCATAAGTCTGTATAACTAGGAACAGGCCCGGAACACCCCCCGACAGCCCGGATCTCCTCGGAATACCTTTCAATACAAGAATCAGACAAAGAAAAATCTCAAACACCAAAAGAATGAAAATATCATCAATGAATCAACATGTTGTAACTAAAGAAAAAATAAATTGGGCCTGAGATTGACGAACTCATGCTGTTTATACACTGCAGTGGCAGTTGGACGACTACTTAACGGAGTTGTGTCACGAAATTTATCAAAATTCAATCAGTGCACACGTTGGACCTGCCACCAAACTAAGTGAAAGATAAATGATTACCGCTCAAAACCTTACAGAGATGTAACTGATCACAGTTAATACAAATGGACGCGCGGATGAACAAAAATGGAGATGATTTTCAGTTCTTTTTTGCAACCTCATTCCCCGCTCCGTAGGGACGAGTAGGAGTGAACCCTGGCAACGAGGTTGTTTTTTTTTTTGTTCTTTGTAACGTTTGAAATAATGCTTTCTTGTGTGACATGAAGCTGTGATTTTGTTGTTCAGACACTCAATGTTCCTAGCGAATAAGAGCGTGTAGTTAGTATTTGACGCCCAATTTAATGTCGTGGTTTTGAGTAAAGTAGTTTAGCGTCTGTTCTTTTTCTTTTTTTCATGTTGGTGGTAATATATGGCTGTGGGTGTTTTGCTCACTGCGTCACGATGCAGAGGGTCCTGAAGGGGTAAAATGGGAACTGGGATTGACCGGTTTTTGCCCTGGGGAAATGGAATTTAAGCCACTAGGACTAGGATTTGGTCACTGGGAATGGGAATAAAATGTCAAAAATGGGAATGGGATAAAAAGTTTGGAACCATGACCAGTCAAGGCATCACTTATTTCCTGGAGTTAAGAAACGTCAGAAAATTGCTAATGCACCTTGTTCTAGTCAATTTTAAGCATTTTTTTCTAGGTTTCCCCCGAATGGCCCCGATTTGCGGTCAACAATATTGTGTACAGCGGTGCGTGTAAAACCAAAAGTCTACATGGCATGGATCCATGGCATGTGTATTTGTATAATACAAACAACATGGCGGGAGCTATGGCGGGAGCAGAATTGACGACTCGCACTGTTGTCGTAGAAATTAAGTACTTTTGTACTAAAATGTAGTTATACACACAAAGAACTGCAAATTGAATTTACCGCTGGATTGTTCAACAACTCAGATGGAGAAATATATACGAAGAATGTGTAGCCTGCGTAGCTGGCGGTATTGTGTGGGTGCGAGATAAAAGTTTTGGCGGCAGAGCCGTGTTCCAAAAAAAGGGATTAGGCACGAGGCGTGGCATAGATGAATCGAGTAGACGAAGGGGATTTAGGAATGGCAGGAATGTGAAGTGGCTGGGACTAATCGCTATAAACTAAAATGATTCTGTTATCTTCAAAACATCTTTGTAAATCCTTGTGAATTTTTGGGTCTTTGTTGGGTCGTATTTAGAAGCCGTAATTTTGCGCATGCGAAGCGAAAAGAGGTGGTATGTATAACACTGGGATTTTTTTCCAAATTCTGCTAGTGGGAATGGGATTTGAGCACTGGGAAGTGGGATTTCGAAAAAAAAATGGGCTGGGAAATGGGACTGGTACCCCCCCTTCAGGACCCTCGATGTAGCCTCTCTACATCATCTTTGATATTTGGCTAATGGGTTCGGTACCATCGAGGCCCTCACACGGGACAAAATCTGTTCGTTTTGCTACCCTTTTTTGACAACAGACCTTTCTTCGTGCCCCTGATTCAAGTTCCCAAACTCATTAATAATTCATATAGAAAATTCAAAGAAAATTAATGCTCTTTGGAAATCAGATGAAAAACTGCTCATCTTTGCAGCTTTTATAATTTCTCCTTTTAAAATCACATTTGTTTGAGAAGTAATATCAAGCATTCCACACAGTGTTTCATTACCAGATGACCGGATGAAACACCTCAAAGTTCGTCGAAAATACTCCGCTGCGCGTCGCATATTTTCAAAGGATTTTTTAAGTGCGAATTGACTTGCAATCTCCAAGATCTGATAATGAAACACTGCGTCACATGCTTGATACAGCTGATTCGAGAAAGGTTGTCGGAAAAAGTGCACGCGACAATCCCGAAAGGTATTGTGGGTGGTTTTGTCTGCCCTGGTCTCCGAAGAAATTTGAAAGAATGGCACGAGAGGCCACGGACATATGTTGGCGAGTGCTAATGGAAAGCAACAAAATTAGGTTCGACAGCCACAGTCGTTAGGAACAGTGTATTGATCATATCCCATATTACCTTTCGGGGTTGTCGCGTGCACATTTTGCCCGCAACCTCTCTCGAAATAGCTGTATATTACTTCAAGGCATTCAATACAACAGGCTGCAAGTCCAATTAAATCAACCTGTCTAAGCATGCCCTGTTGGGCGGCACATATAACCGTTTAGGACTTATGTGGTCGTACCACCCCTCGAGCCTACCGTACAACTAGAAATCTAAAACTCTCCAATTTTTTTTAAAAGGCAAATTTCAGAACTTATTTCTTTGTTTCTTTCTTTATGATCCTCAAAAAAATTCAAATATCATTCAGATGGAGTCTGGGCGACCAGTGACTGCATGCAGCTGCATAGTTACGTAGAACACATTAAATCAGATAGTGGACATTTAGACCGAATATACTGAAAATCCTACGTAAGACAGTCTAACGGAGGGGTGGGGGTGGGCGGGGGGTTTCCGACCTTTTAGGGGAGTGCTCCGGGTACACGTTGCGCATTTTAGGTCAGCTTTGGTCTTATTCTCCTTTCTGTCTTATCTATCTAGCCCTTAGTCACAACCCTACCTTCTTAACCGGTCTTTTCATGAGCTTCTGGTCCTATGTTTTCTATTTATTTGCTTTTTGTTCTCTCTTTCTCTACTTCATTTTTATGTATCTATTATCGCTATTATCAATCTCTACGTTAGTTTAACTACCAAGAAACACTCTCTAGTACTGTAGAAAGTGTGTAAAATCCCGATGATCAGGTGAACGCCGAGGAGAAAACAAAGACGAAAGACAGACTCCATGCTTAATAGCGTAACAATGTAATAAGGATTCTTAAAGTATTTGCACAGAGCACTCATAACATTGTAAAAGCGCGATGCCCATACTACAGACAATAAAGTGCTGCACAAAACCGAGTAGAAAAAGATAATATTTGGAAAGGTAATATATTAAAATATAAACAGCGTCAAAACGCTGAGAAGCACAAACAATAGACCTTTGTCACGTGGCGGCCATTTTGTCTCAAGAGATTTAAAAAGCTTTGTTTATGTCCGGCTAGCCTCGTTCTCTCTACGAGGCTAGCCGCCATAAATAAAGCTTTTTTAATCTCTTGAGACAAAATGGCCGCCACATGACAAAGGTCTATACTAAAACGCTCGTAGCATCGTAACAACGGTGACCGCTTAATTCAGTGATTCGAGGTGAGAGATACTTCTCTTCGGAATAATTACTCCTACTGTATGAATAGTTTGAAACAAGTATTTACTTTTTTTATCCTATTTTAAGTTATCTTCAGAATAAATTAACGAATCAATAATAAGTTATGCATACAGTAGTTATTGTAGTCGTGCAAATAAAGCTTGTTGTTGTTGGTAAAGATAACGATGAAAGACAAACTTAGGACGGCTGCAGAGTGGCCTCAGCCGCCTTTAAAGTACATGTAGCAAATACGGACAGTGTTGTATGAGCTAAAAAATTGGGACTCTTTCGTAGCTTGATAAAGGGACGTTTATTCAGGTTCCACCGCATATAATTCGCCACTTAAGAAACGATAAGGGGACTGGTGCCGAAATGTGTCGAGCAATAGGCAATTTCCGAGTTCCCCCGGGCCTCTGCATCAAAACAAGGTTAAGTGCTCAGTGCTTGATACGCAAATGATTTTTCACTCTCATGCAAATTTTCACAAGAAAGGTTGTGCACTTGGCCTCATTTTGAAAGTGAGGATTTTGGAACTCGGAAGTTGCCTATTGCCTCTGGGATCGATACTGGGGACGCGCTGGTCGGCTATTGGCCAATTTTTTCCCCTGTTCTTAATAACTGCCCCAGAAGTCTTTGCGAAAGTTAACCGGGCCCAGTTTTTTCTTTTCGTCTCTAGAGTGGCGATAGCTCATTCACCACGCGCTCACCAAAAGATTGCCAAGCTGTGATGGCATTTTAGAGGTTAAGGGTCTCGTGATCATCAGATTTCATCTTAAAATTCGTCTGCTTTCCATAACAAGCTTTCATACGGTTGTTCTGCCTCGGACGAAAGAAGCTGCAACAGATAAAAACAACAACCGTTATCTAGTCTACAACGTAAAAGAAAACTTCGACATTTTTAACACAAAGTAAAATAGTGCTCACCGGATATCACTGGTTGCCATTCTTTAGAAGTTAACAACGGCTCGAATGCTGCAAAAGAGAACCGAGACGATCACATAAAATCAGAAAAACAAAACAAAACAAAAATGAACACACCCTGGAACTTGAATTGACTTACTACTAGCTTCAGGAGTGAAAATAAATTATTCCCTGACTTCACAATACCGTATTTACCCCAGCGCACGCAAACTGCTCCTCACGTTTGTGACTTTGTTTTTACAACCCCATCCTTGCAGGGTTAGTATCTCATGTAAGACTCCATCTCAAAGTCCAATAAAATACTCCTACTCGTGTTTGCTTTAATTATCACTCTTCGGCGTTAGCATATCAGTTTAAACACTCTTCCTTGGTATTACTTGTATACATTACTCCATGGTTTAAGGACATCATATCAAACACTCTTTTAAGTTTCTACTGTTGTAACTTAGAAATCCAAGGACGAAATTATGAAACAACGCGAGCATTGAACATGAACATTCTAGTCTTCTTTTATTCCTAGTTCTCACTCCTGCGCAAGCGCATCCATGTACACATAAAACGAATATGACGTAACTTCGTACAATGTAACACAACAATAACAAAACAAAGTCACGATATAACATCTACTGTATGATCAAACCTTTTCCCAGCATGCATGAGATCAAAAGCTTCACTAATTTTATCCAGTGGCATCGTGTGAGTGATAAACTCATCCACCTTAAGCTTGCCTGCCAAGTAATCTTCCACGAGTTTGGGAACGCTGTCGCAACTCTTCCAACCTGTCATTACAAGTAAATAGTTTTTAGTGTTCCCCAGGGCTTAATACTAGGTCTATTACTGTTTACTGTTTCAATACACGATCCAAGAAGTTATAGCGGATGCTCTACGAGGACGACCCCCAAATGCTCAACACTAGTAAGGCTCCCAAACACTTCGTCGACTTTGTTACAATAACTGCATCGGACTAAAGTCGATTGAAGCTTCTCTCAAGTCTAAATATTGTCTATTAAAAGGATAATCTAACTTCCATGGACTTTCATCAAAATAATCTTGAACTTAAGAAAAAACACAGAATGGAGATGTGAAAGAGATCAAAAGTCAGTTTAAAGTTATTTGAAGGTGTTTTGTCAATCCCATCAGCGTGAGCTAAATGTGTGTTTCCAGCCTGGCTGTGACCTTACTGTCATTATAACAAGTGTCCTTGTTTGTCAATTAGCATCAATGCACACAGATGTATTAACTAAAACATGCACCCAAACCGTTCTGAGTTTTCTTCTTGTTCTTTCGCTTTCAACAAATTGCAGTCTGAATTTCACTGCTCTTTACTCTTACGGATAATAATTTTGTTATATATGCCTTGAAATTTCGGGGTGTAAAGAAAATAGATAAGAGCAAGTCTCTCACAAGGCTCAGCTCTTAAAGATAATGAACTGTCTAGGGGTAATGCACAACTATAACACAGGGCTTTGTTTAGTTATGTTATGGAGACAGTGAGGCACACAGTGACCAGGTAAAAAATACTTGAGATATCCTAATGAGATTTCCTCGCATGAAACATGGCATTTAAATTATATACCTTCGTTTCTCAGACCTTATTATGCTAAACAACAAATTACAATGTAGACCTAAGCATCCCTGAATAATTAGGAAATTAAGGGAGTCAATGAGTAAATTGATAATTTGAACCTCCAAATGCAGTTCCTTTCCAGACTCTTCCAGTCACAAGTTGGAAAGGCCTTGTGGATATCTCCTGTCCCGCTCCAGCAACTCCAATAATGACAGATGTTCCCCATCCTTTGTGACAGGCTTCCAAAGCAGCACGCTTAAAAACAACAGCATCCATGTCAGTATTCTAAGGCAGCAGGGGAAATCATGGTTCTTATATCGCGGCCAAATTTTTCATTTGTCATTTGTAATACACATAAAATTCCTCTTACCCTAAACCATCCTTAGTTGTTACAATACATTATTCCCAAACATATCCATAATAATCAATGGAGGGTACTTCTTGGTCAATAGAGGGGGATTTGTGGGGACACTAAAAATGCCCCACCCCCTAAAAATAAGACTTACAAGAACGATTCTATCTACAAAAACCTGTTTCCAGGATTGCTTACAAAAATAAATAATATTAAACTATGTACCACATTTATAAGACATAAAGTGTGTATGTACATACAGTAGTTCATACCATTGTTTTGACATTTCCAATGCACTCAAATGTATAGTCCAGGCCTCCATCTGTCATTTCTATAAGGACCTTATAGAACAAAACAACCATAATGATATCTACATATGCATTACAGGACATTTANTATACTGTAAAAAATGTTCATGTCTTTATTCCTGTTTTTCTCTATGCTGTTACTATGCTCATTTTTCAGATTAAAAGAATTATTTCAAGTGAAAAATGATTTAACTACGTCATTACTTTTTTTTTGAAAATGCCAAAAATTTGGGTCAGTCGGACGACGCTAAACGGAGAAAGAAAAAGAGGATGGCCTGTCTTCTAACCACAACTGCCTTGCCAGGCAAATTCAATATTTTTGTGCATCAGCTTAGCTCTACTCCAATCAAAAATGCGTTACTGGGCTAATTAAAAAATTTTTGCGCTATCTGTTCTAGGCAAACGACAACTGCCTTACAAGGCAAACTGATTTGACTTTGCAAAGCTTGGAAACTTCAACATAAAAGAAACTTCGACCTAAAAAACAGCATTAAGAACAATTCAGCCTCTATTAAGTGAGAACTTAGGAAAAGTAAGCTACAGCCAAAGTTGTCTGGTTCTCATGAAAAAAAGTTTGACAGATATCTTATATTTTAAATGCATTTCAATTATGCTTTGAAAGTTGATTCTATTACTTGTTTTCGACAACAGCTATTTTATTTGACTGAATTAAATTCAACATCTGAAATTAAACCAAGTCTCTCAGTTGCTACAGTGGTGGTACAGTACAGCAAGCTCTTGCAGCTATTTTTGTCTCGTCACACAACGCTCCTCCTCCTTTGTTGGGGAAGAGTGTTGCGTGACGAGACAAAACACGGCTGCGAGGGAGACTAGCTCAGCACGGAAGCCGTTATTTCATTAATAATAATAATAATAAGAAGAAGAAGAAGAAGAAGAAGAAGAAAATAAATATTATTACTATTATTAACATCAATATTGATAATAATAATTCAAATGAAGATCTGGATCAGCTACTGATTACTGAGCCACAATACCGATTTTGAAATAGCATGCATGTCGTTATTCGGAAATTATTACATTTTGAGTTATTACATTATGCGTTAGAAAAGTTATTACAATTTGCGTTGAAAGATTATTACATTTTGCGTTGAAAATTTTATTACATTTTGCGTTGAAAATTTTATTACATTTTGCGTCAATGTTATTACATTTTGCAGCGTAACAAGCCCCCAAACCAGTAACGCAAAAAACCCTCCGTTAAATTGCCCCTCCAACTATAAGCCCCCCAGGGGATTGTACTTGGAAAATTGCCCTCAAATACAAAGTAAAACAAAGCAAAAATGGCAAATTTCCTTCCAACTATAAGGGTAGCCCAATCAATTTTGAAATGCAAATTTCCCTCCAATAGATAAGCCAAGGGCCTTTGAAAAATATAAGCACCGGGGCTTACTTTCGGAATTTTACAGTATCCTTATTACACTAAATCTCTTTAACATTTCAAACATTAACGTTTAACAAAAAGCAAAAACCAGTCTTCCCAGACCTGCTGAATGGGTTTTTCATGGTCCTTTGGATTGACAAATTCTGTACAGCCAAATTCTTTAGCTGTTAAAAACAAAAGTAAAAAAAAAATGCAATCAAAATTTAATATTAAATGGATTAAAAAAAACAACCAGGCCTTACTTTATGAATACATATGACAGGCCTCATTCAGCTAATCCAAAATGAATTGTATGAATATGATAGAAAGAAATAGTAACCCAGCTGCATAAAATGGTATACCGGTACTATGATAAGTCAGATTCTCAACAAAAAAGGCCAAGAGGTGCTTTGAACAATGATTTAGCAACACTTACCCACAGGGAATTTATCAGGGTTGATATCTATCCCAATAATCCTTGAGGCCCCAGCAGTCTTACAGCCCATTACTGTCGCTAGTCCAACAGCTCCCAGTCCCCAAACAGCAGTTGTAGAACCAGCCTCTACCTGTACAAGACAGAAGCAGTAAGGCCTGGTTCAGATGCTGAACTTTTCATGAGCTGAACCAATACATTGAATTAAGAACATGAAAAGTTTGGCGTCTGCATGAATCAATTATAGGAATGCCTGTTTAAATTTGGAACGGCTCAGCCTTTCTTTTCGCCTAGCCCGGCCAGGAATTTCGCCTTTGGAGTGACTTTGGAACGGCTTTGATTCAAACGCCGAACTTTATATGTACCGAACCTGATGCATAAATTATTATAATTATATAATTATTATATTATTATAAGCATATATTATTGTAAGCAGTTTGACCGAAATAAGCATTTTTCTCCTTTATTTGGATTTAGTTCAGCTGCAATATTAAGATCGGCGTCTGAATCAATTCAGCGTTCTCAATAATTTGGGTCGGCCATAATTCAAATTAGGTTCGGCTTACGAAAAAGTTTGGGGTCTGAATCAGGCCTAACGTCAGCTCTGGTGGGCATACTGTAGGTTAAGCTGCACTTAACCATTAAAAATGTATCAAATCCAGTATTTTGAGGACTGAAATAGTCCAGGTAACCACTTTAATTTGTAACAATTTTCGTATCTATAGTTATTTACATGCAGACAGGGACCGGATAGGACTTATTCAATTATAAATCTGTTCTTTTTTGTAAAATTGGAGAAAAGATATTCATGGAAGACACAGCCTGACTTAAACTGGGAAATATTTTCATATCAGACGTTTAATCCCAACAGCACTTAATACAACCAAAAGAACATGCACAGTTGATGCATTAAAATATTTGCTGGGATCCATTGGAATTATAAGATATCTTGAATCAGTACCTTCGCTGTGTTAAGTGCTGCACCATATCCAGTCGAAATACCACAACCAAGGAGACAAACTTTTTCAAGTGGCGCATTATCATCAACCTGGAATGCAAGTTACGTAACAGTATTTTAAATAAAGAAACAACAGTAAAATGAAGACAATTCTTAAATAACGCAAAAACAATAAAATCAAAGCAATGGCCGAATCGGTTTGTAAAGTGCAATTTCAATGCAAAAGTGAGAAACGCTGTCAGTCAGCTTGAAGGCTATTATTTTGTCAAAAAAAAAATGCAGTGACACTCACAAAGTCTCGAAAATTATTATAGCTACATTATACCAAATAAATAAAATTATTGATGTAAGAAAAACGTCACAACCATTACCTTGCAAACTGAAATCTCAGCAACAACAGTGTACTCACTGAATGTGCTTGTACCCATAAAATGATACACAGTTTGACCCTTGCATGTGAATCGTGAAGTTCCATCAGGCATTACTCCTTGACCTTGAGTTGATCTGTAATAAGGACAAGTAAATGTAGATGTATTTATGACTTTTCTAAACTCAAAATTCAAGAAAACCCCATACACAGGCACCCCATTCCCCTTCCCTCCCATTATAATATTTTTATAGAACATAATCATGATAACACACTCTTCCCACTGAGGCTATTGGCACTGGATGAATGTTCAACCGGTAGAAAATTCATGCATTTACATGTAGTTGTCCCGTTCACATGGAACCACCTTAACCCAACAAAAAGTTAGATGCCTAGCCATTCAAAGTTCCACGTGAACAGAGCCCAAATATTTAATGGTCCTGTGTGAACTACCTGTCCAGTTAAACTTTTAAACTAGTCGAAAGTCTACCCGGTACCATGTGAATTTATAAAATAACTAAGATAGTACACGCGCTCTGATTGGCTGAGAGAAGTGTTTGCATGAGAGTATGTAAACATGGTTGTGGCGTCAAGTTGTTTGGCTTTTCGTGCACTAATCACGCAAGCACGAATTTGAAAAAGTTTTCGAGTTCAAAACTCGACAAGTTTACTTTATTTACCCATTCCTTCGTCGGCTGAAACATGGAAAATCGTTACAAAGAAGGTGAGTCAATTTTTCTTTGCTTAAGCCGGCATTTTAAACATAAAAATCCGTATTTTGCAAAGCATCTTTTTGCAAAACAAGAACTGATTACGCATGCAAGACTTCGTGGACAAGATTTTGCGACTGGTAAGAATTTCTCTTTTAATCAGTGCCATACATAAAGTTTTGCGTTTTTTCTCGTGAAAGTTATTTTATAAAAGCAATAGAAAACTTTTTCCTGTGTTTGCATAGCCTGATATAAACACTCAAGGCGTTGGGAAAATTCTTGATGGTTATGCAAACCCTCGACTTCGTCTCGGGTTTGCATAACTGTCTCGAATTCTCCCAACCCCTCTCGTGTTTATATCAGGCTATGCAAACACAGAAAACGTTTTCTATTGCTTAAATAATGTAGCATTAGCCTGAGTCTGCAGACAATTGATATACACATGTAAAATAAAAATGGTATTTACCTTATTGTACTGCAAAGGTTGGTCTTGGGGCTTTTACAAAACTTGCATTCTCCACATTGAGGGATATAAAGTGGAATAACATGGTCACCTGCCAAAAAAATGGCATCATGAAATGTCCTTATAACTAGCACTCTTGACTCAGCTTGCCTGCTACATCACAGATGCAATCTAGCCCCAGTCAGTGATGTCTATAAATCAGTGCCAAGATCCTTGCTCTGACCCCTCCCCCCCCACCCCTCTTCAGTCTTCAGACCCAATAAAATGACTACAAGTGCATTTAGAATTTCCTTTCAACCTGAATGACAAATTGACTACAGGCCAATCATAGTGCATACTCAAATCCTAGCAAACTGCTAGGGGCAGCTGAAAAATTAGCCCGTCATCTCAAAAAGTGATTGTAGATCTCTTACAGGAGGTGGCCATTTATGAGAGGTTCCAGCTATAAGGTTTTGACTGGCAAAGTTTTGGTGTTTTCAAGAACTGGTCGCTACCACTACTGGGCAGGTAATGTAAACACTGAAGTATTACAAGAGTAATATACAAGATTAATGATCTACATGGGAGATTTTCTGTTCTTCTCATCATAGTCTTCATCATCATCATCATTATTGTCATGTAGAACATTTTTACTTTTTCTTTAATAATATTGATAGCTAATTTACACTTAGATTTAATCCTATATAGCAACCATCATCACCTCTTAGCCACCCATATTGGCAAAATGATCCTTACTCTGAAAGACAATTATTTTGATCTCTGATTTGTGCAGGGTGGCAAAGGGTGTTAAAACAAGCTGAAATGAGAGTGATTTCATGGAATGGTCTAGCTACATGCACACAGCAAAACAGTGAAGAGGAAAATCTGGTCTTTCTCTGTACGCACATTAAGGTTTGACTGTACTCAAATACAATTTCAAGAGATGAATCAAACTTTGCACAGGACTTACCAGGTTTAACTCTTGTTACTCCTTCTCCTACACTTTCAACAGTGCCGCCTCCTTCATGTCCAAGAATAACAGGAAACTTTCCCTCAGAGTCATTGCCACTAAGAGTGTGACTGTCTGTGTGACAGACACCAGTAGCGATAATCTTGATGCGTACCTCACCAGCTTTGGGTGGTGCCACTTCAACTGTTTCTATCGTAAGTGGTTTACCAGCTTCCCAGGCTACTGCCGCACGGCAGGATATGGGCTGCAATTAACAAGAGGGAAGGGGAGGATAGATGTTAATAATCTCTCATGTAGCCTACAGATTTTAGATCTCCAGAGGTTGGCATCTCTGGATATCAATGGTATGGTTGCACGAAGCATGCAGCACATCACCCAAATTTGCCAGAGCCCTCCAGGATACAAGACCTAGTGTACCCATATCTATACAAGACCCTTCTTTGATAGACATGAACATATACTCAAAATGGGTCCGGCAATGTTCACTGTTTTTTTCCCAGGAATGAAGAATACACGTAATGCTCTAAATTGCGCTTAATGTCCTTAATGCCAAAATAATAAAGCTAGATGAATCTGAAAAATCCAGGCTGACGTTGAGCTATATGGAAAAATGCAAGATGTCAGATAGAAAATGCGAGATGTGACATAAAAAATCAGAAATTCAAGATAGAAAATAGACGCGAGACATATTTACAAGATGCAATATCAAAAATCCAAAATCTGACATAAAAATGTTTTACATGGCATCTGGCATCTCCATTTTAATCTTGTATCGCGCATATTCCAAGTCTCACATTTTACATCTCGCATCTTGTATTTTTTACTCGCGCATTTCTCAAGACAACCGGGGACGAGTCAGCCGTGCATCTCGCATGTTATATCTCACACCTTGCATTTTTTTAACCTTGTATCTCACATTTTTTAATTCCATTCTTTTGCATTTTTTACTTCTCATCTCATATTTTTTATGCCACAACATAATGTGACATATGTCTATGTCTATGACATATGTATGACATATGTCATAGACATTTTCATAGACACATATGACATATGACACATGACATATGAAATATGACACATATAATGACATATGACACATGTGTCATATTTTATATGACACATATGTCATAGACATTTTCATAGACATATGTCATATGTCTACGTCCCGGTCCCCCCCCCCCCCCCCCCCC
>CALNXI010003346.1:24558-42252 GCA_942486025.1 Porites evermanni | reverse complement strand
GAAAAAGAAAAAAAAAAAATTATTTTTTATTGTTATAATTAAAAATATGATTAATTTATAAACAAAAAAAAACAAGGGGTTTTGAGAGGGGGGGGGGGGGGGGGGGGGGGGGATATGGTTACAAGTAAAATTGAACCATGCATTACCAAGGCTGTCACTAAGATTTCAAGTTGCTAGGTACTGGTATGCAATTACTAGCTATAGGCGGGTAATTGAACAGTTGGGAGGTTCTTTAGGTTCTGTTTCCTCCCAAGGGTTGTCCTTAAAGCAGCCAGGGGTAATTCCTAGTCCCTGGCCTTTAAAGACAGCCCTGGATTACAATCAATGTAACGGGGTATCAAAATAACTCATTTGCATAACACTCACTTATGTTGATATTTATTATTGTACTTGTAAACAAACGAAAATTTTCTTAACGAAGTCGAGCAGCCGAAATGTATTCGCGTACTGTGTCTTTATTTTCCCCAGTAATGTTAGCAAGTCAGTTGGGGAGGAGTCTCTATGGGGTTGGTTGACCGGGGGCTTGGGTGTTTTTTCGAAAGGCTCCGATAAACGATGTCAGCAATGAAATATATAAATAGCACATTAGCAACTGCGAAACGTTCGTCTTTCAAAATTAACTCCATAAATAACAGATTTAAAACTAAACAAGCAACACTTTCTTGTACCGACCTTTTTAGCTCCCTCATGAAGCCTCTTTGCTCGAGAATAATAACCCAGACCCGACCATAACTCGTTGACTTCCTCTAAGTTTGCTTCCCACAAGTGTTCGCCAGTTGGCCACTTCTCCATCCAGCGATTGTAATAATCACACACAGTGGCCACTTGTGTTTGTTGTAACATCACTTCAGATACCCATACAGCGTACGCTCGCTTGTTTGGATCCTGTTCGGAAGCTCGTTCTCTCCAAGGAAGCTGTCTGCGGTTCTTGTCATACCAAGAAAGGAGCTCTGCACGAATAAACTCGATTTCGTCGGCTGTGAAATCGTGAGAGTGTGTGTTGCATTTAGCTTGTTCTTCACCTGTTTTCTGCTTTGATTTTGTCTTCTTTTTCGTGTTCATTTCAGCGATCATAGAACTCACATTTATTGTTTATCTGCTGAACAAAGATGGCGTCTTAAGCAAAAAGGGCGGGAAATATGCAAAATCCGCTGGCCAGTAAAGCTTGTGGCGAGTATGGCGGCGGCAGGAGAGACAGATACTATGTTGTGTAAACCTCATAAGGTGTCCAAAGACCTTTCGACAGATGTTAAAAAGTGCTGACCGCATAGCATAACAGGCGCTTTATGAGCCAAGCGAGGCGAACGCGGCATTTCGCGTGTCTCGCGCGAGATGCCGCGTTCCCCTCGCTTGGCTCATAAAGCGCCTGTTATGTAGGCTACAAGAGGGAAGAATCTTCTCTCGTGCCACCGCCATATTGGAAAGCGAGAAGACCCTGGGGATGAGGTTGACAAAGTCTGTGTCAGCCTGCGAGAATAACTATGTCCTGACCAGTAGGAAAAATCTTGACGCTTGATTCAATCTGACAAAAGGCAAACGCTCCAAACGTCACTTCGCCTTTTAAATGGCCAGTTCATGACCAATACGCCTCAGGGCAGCTCCTGTTTGAATTTCTCGCACTCGTAATGAATCGTTCAATTTTACTTGTTACCATTACCCCCCGGGCAACCGCCGGGAAAAGTTCGGGAATAGGGAATTGTTTGAAGCGGTCCTATCTTCTCTCAGTGATTTTGCGAAGTACGTGTTATTTCTTGCGCGGTTTACACGATGACTGCGAACTTCAAGACTACGTATTTTTAAGGAAAAACGCAGGAATTTGTCTGAAAGTGGTTGGAGAGTAATAACTTATCAAAATTAAAGTCTGTATTTAAAGGTATGTTTAAAAATTTGAAACGATTGTGTGTATGATGCGTACTCGAATGGATTTTATTTTCTGGAAAGGAAGGACAGAAATATTTCTTCAGCTTAGCTTTAAATAATGACAAGTTTTTATATTGAAAAGAATACAAGGCTTTTGATATATAGAGAGAAACAGAGATTCGGTCCAGTGTTCTCATAAAGGGTTCTATCAACAATGAGGCGCAATTTAAAGAGTTTTTCTTCTTCGTTTTCGTTTTCAAATTTATTGTTCATGTTTTAACTACATTATGACATCCATTATCCTTCTCTCAATAAACTCAGGAAACCGTTCATAAAAGTTGTGAAAACGTGTCGTTTTGCTTTCGTAGGGATAAAAAAAGATGTAGCAAAAAACGTATATGAGGTCTATCAGGAGCTCGGGGGTGGGGAATAGACCTCCAAGAAAGAAAACAATTGCAAATCCCCGGGGGTGTGCCCCATACATAAAGGTCAAGGGTGCGAGTGCGACGGGTTGAGCCATCTCTTAGTTTCCCTTAATGATAAGAGTATATTATCCTGCCTTCAAATTGAATGGACATCACATACACCTTTATAAACTTGATATGCAGTTCCACTAGTTCTTTTTTGCTGTGCCAAAGGGTGACTGTATAGCTTTTGTCATTGGACAGCTCTTGATGATATATGGTGCCATATGAGTCTGTAGGAAGTGAGTTCTCCATATCTTAGGAAATAAAGTACTGCAGACTTAAAAAAGGCACGAACTGATCGTTCGTCGCTCTACTAGTCAAGAGGCTCTTTCGGCGCTATGCGTCTTTGTCCGGCCTGTAGAGAGCATGGATCAATAAAGGCCCAGTTACGGTTGGGGAAAAGGCGGAGGAAGCTCCTGATAGAAAGATTTCTTTCCTTTCCCTTTTCCGTTTTCCCGTCTTTAAAAAATCTGTAGTGGGTACAGATTTTGAGAAAGTCAAGGTGCACAGGAAGTTGAGTTGAACGATGGTTTATTACTGAGCCTCTTAGTTCTTCTAAGTTCCAAGATTTTCTAAGATGAATATACTAAACAGGGACCGCGGAGCAAGGTGAAAAGTGGGAGGGCTGACAATTGAAAATAATTTTTTCATATTGAAAATCGAAAAATTTCTAACTATGGGCTATTGCATTTAATATCCGCACCCCCCCGGTTGAGGAACCATGGAATTCTCCAAGGGTAAGTTATAAAAATTGAGGATTTCTTTAGGGGTAGATATAGAGTAAACAAATATGGAATTCTTTGGGGGTGAAGCCTTAATTTTCACAAAATTCTTCAGGGGTAAACCCAAATTCTTCAGGGGTATGACCCAATTCTTCAGGGGTAAACCCATGTTTTACGGAAGTCTTCAGGGGTGAATGCAATTTTAGCCAATCTTAAGGGGTAAGATGAAAAGGTAAGTCCTCAACCGGGGGGTACGGATTTTAAATGCAATAGCCCTATGGCCGTTCACTGTTCAAGTAATGTAATTCTTCTTGCCATCGAATATTTCATTGATTCGAAAGGAGAAAGACAAAACATAAAACTTTTATCAACTCAAAACAACTACTCACCTTTGTTTGGCTTGAAAAAGCTAGTAATAATCTTCATTTCGTCTGATAAAACTGATAAAAAACTCTGGCGGAGCTGGAAGTACAAAACACGCTGCCGAACGAAGAGAAGGGGTGGCCAAGGCAATTGCCAAGGCATGGCGTTTGATCAAGGGGCAAGTCGGCCCCAGGGCACAATTACCGCGAAAAGCACAGGAGCCCCATAAAATGCCTGGCGTTTGAAATTAAAGAAAATACAGAGAATATAGCGGAATATAGACGGAAAAAAACTTGTTTCAAGTCTTTTTTTCAATTTTAATTATTTTTCTTTTTAGCGCAAAAAGTGGGGGCGGAGGCGCAAAAAAGTGGTGGGGCCGCGGCCCTACCAGCCCCTCCCCCTCCGCGGTCCCTGCTAAACTATTACGTTAAGCGGTTTGTATAAGGAAGGTCAATAGTGTTCTTACGCACAAAATAGGTGTTAGGAGGTTGTAGAACTGATAGAACAAAAGATACCGAAATTTAGTTGAATTCAGCTGCGTGTGGAAAAAATTTTCCAAAATTGAAAATATCTCTTGCCCTAATCGACCCAATCAGACCCTTTAGCTATATTAAGTCTGGAAACAAGCTCACCAAAGTCAATCACGAACGAGTGTTCCTGCTCAAAAGTTTGAAGATGTATTAATTAAGGAAGAGGTGGAAGCCTTGCCAGTTTCCTCTTGAACTAGGAAGTGATCTTCCAGCTTTTGCACAATATCAAGCCTCTTAAATCCATCTCCCTTGAGTGTTTTGCAAAAGCTGTATACTGTAAGGTCAGGCTTAGACGCCATGATATAGTCCAAGACCTCGTTTCCGGGGTTATGGGAATCCTCTACCGCTCCTATCTCGACGGGTTTCATGCCATACTCATAAGCTACTTCCTTAAAACCCCCCAGCCCAATTTTCGTCTTATTCAGAGCCAATGCGATCTTTTTTGTGGTGTTAAAATCCAAGTCGCGCAGAAGTTTGGCTCCTGAAAAAGAGAAGCAAAACGGTTCCTGATAAATGCAATGTAAAGTCAATAAAATACAAATCCAATGGAGCAAAACACAACCCAATCGAAATAGACTTTAATATTATATGCACTCACTCATTCCCTTTCGAGATTGGGGGATGACATCCAAAGTTGCGCAGTTTGATTTTGCAGTAACGTTGAATGAATTCTGGTATTTCACGTGACACGCATAACAGCCGAAATCACGCAACTCCACGACATCCAGAACTAGAACTGAATCATTTTGTCCAGACACTGCAACGTCATCCTTATACCACTCATAAACCAGGTGGTCCTTCTTTTTGTTCACTTCGCATTTGAATTCCACTCGTGATCCCTCTTTTGCTGTTTGTGACTTTGGATGCATGGTAAACGTTATCGCCTCTGAAACGAAAAAAGAAATTTGTCTTAAGAATAAAAGGCCGTTAAGATATCGGCCGCTCTGAGCAATCAAAAGCTAATGATGGAGTCAAAACGTAAATTTAAAACTCTAAACTCTAAACTTTAAACCAAATTATTCCTAACAAAAACTTGTAATTATAACAGAAGGTTTAAATGGCTCCATACAGTTTTTCAGGGTCAATGTCTCCCAAGTTTGAGCATAAACTATGTCTCCATAAACAAAGATTTGGAAAAAATTGCCACCATAGTTGTCTTAGATAAAAATGAGAATTTGTTATGATCAGGGTTGCAATGACATCGGAATTGAATTAAGTTACGATAAGGAAAAACTGAAATACAAAAGAAAGTTAACTTATCAAAATGAGCCCCCTCTCTGTCCTCTCTTTTAACCCCCTCCCCTCCCCCCTATTCTTCTTCACAACGAAACTAAAAGACCACTTCCCAGTTCCAGAAACTCTTGCTTTCAAAACAAAGCTAAGTGTAAAACCTTTCTTGTGAAAATGAGTTTAAGATTGCGTTCCATTTAGCCAAACTTTTTGCGGATTTAGACAATCCAGTTTATTTAGATTTTCCTGCTAGCCGGAACAAAAATCTGAAATAAGATTGATCCATACAGTAGCTGCCTGTTGCTTAGATCTTCTTCTCAATTTTAACGCATCGTTTTTTACTTATTTCCGCTAAATTAAGCGTCTTATCGTGGAGAAATGGAAAGAAAAGTTGCTGTTTAACAGTTACTCGTGGTGGTTTATAACGTTCTTGCGATCGACGAAAAAGAAGTTTCGTTAAATGGAACAAAACTCTGAAAGCAAGATACCAATCTGAACGATCCAAGTGCGGAGATGGATCGTTCATATTGCAATCTTAGATTGGTTTAGTCCTTAGTGCAACGAAAAATCGAATTTCGGATCGCAAAATCCGAATTTAGATTGGTCAAAAGGAACGCAATCTTAATTTGCACAAGACTAAAAAATCATTTTCATATCAATAGCTTCGCCCTTAACCTCACTTTGAAGCAAAGGCTTGCGGCAACTCGGAAATGGCAAATGATAGACGGGTTACGTCCCTTGTGGACTGATCGGGTCAGTGGTTTATTCGCGTGCTGATCTTCTTCAATATGACCTCCAAATTCATTTTTTTCCACTTTGCGTTACACCTAGCTGGTGTACAGCCATGGAGGAGCAGCGTGCCCGAGTGGTCAAATAATAATAATAATAATAATAATAATAATAATAATAATAATAATAATAATAATAATAATATAATAATAATAATATTTATTGATTTGTATTGCGCAATATTGCGCTTATTTGTTTACGAAAGGCACTACGTCATCACATACTGATCACAGTAAAGCAAAGCTGGAAGGTCTAGAAGGGCAAAGAATGACGTCGTAATATTTAAATATGGTACCAAAACTGAAATAATTAAAATTAAGTCTTCATTTTTAGTGAATCGATGTTTTATCTGTTAAAAAAAGTCCAAGGGAATTTTTTTCTTTGAGAACAAAGTGTTATAAAGTTGTCAAACGTTACTTACCGGGCTTTATATCGTCAAGCACTGGAAACTGAAGGATAAATCGTAACGTCACATGAAATTTAAAAAAAAATGAAAAATATGAAGTTACTCTCTGAATACCGACTTGGTATGTACACGAGCATAATGTGGCTTATGTCAACAGGTCTCAACAGCTTTCATATCGCTGGATTGGCCAGGAAATTTCCCCCTAAATGTTTTAACTTTTCCAACTTCTTTTATAGTCATTAGCGGTAGTAGTAATTATTTCTGTGACAAGCCTGAGTATGAAAAGAGAAGGACGTTTACTCAGTTTACTGGTCATATTTCTCAAGTTTGCAATGAGAAAACCCTTAATAGCGGTGATGATGCAACAGTTGTGGCCAAGTAAGTTTACTGTTAAGGTACGGTTACAGTAAATGTCAGCTATTATTCATTCAAATTACTTTGCAGTTTCTGATTGGCTCTAGTCACCCGGCTAATACTTCATAACGCAAAGAAAGCACTGCAGCAGACGTACCACCTCCGTGGTATACCGAATACCGTACACATGCGCACAACCATATTACCCGGCGGTGGCAGCCATGGACAGCTGTTTCGCCCTTCTTGACCCTCTCACCATAGCATAGTCAGCACAGTCTCACTTGTGATCACAAACCCTGTCTTGGACCGCCGAAGCGGATGCAAAAGCAAAGCCGGGCTTGGAAGCTGTCGGTTGGGAACTGAAAAACAGTTCTCTGATGGCATGCTTATGGAGATGGGATCTATAAATTTGTAAGCAACGCAAAGAAAGCACTGAAGCACACGTACCAACTCCCTGGTTGAGCCATATGCCGTCGATTCGACGGTATATTTGATTGGAACAGTGCTAGGCTGATCGATGGTATATTAGATTGGAAACGAGGCTGCTTGGAAAATAGTGAACTCAAAAACATCGCGTTCACGGCTATTCGAAGACCAAATAGCTGAATTTCCGATGTAAACTGAATAGACGAAATGCAAGAATACACAAAACTTATTGCTCGATGGATGTTACCTACTTTTGGAGGAGTATCTGCAAGATGAAACATCTGTTTATATCCTGAAAACTTGCCGAGAAATAGGCCAAAAGTTTGAAGAAAGTCTACGAGGAGGTGAGCATGTTAAGAACTTAGAAATATTTTAAACAACAATCGCCGAAAAGCTATTTTAACTGGTCTGCCAAGGGTTGATTTTTTCTGTGGGGAGGGGCGGCTGTACACACTCAGGCTCCCATAAAACCTTGTCCACGACCATTGCGTGACATGTAGAATCTCATGTGAAAGTGAAACTAACTCATTTGAACATTGTAACCTTTTGGAAGACCTTTGTAACAAGAAAAATGAGTACCATTTTTACATTTTAAAGTCGGGGATGTATAGCAACTTTTCAAATTCCACCATTATGAATAAAAAATAAAAGCAAGTTAGCCATTCTAAGCAGGAACCGATTAGCATTATTTTCACGCACACCTCCCCCTATACCTCTGTTTTCCAAAATATAGTGTGGCAGTATAACGTGACTAATTTGACGTAACCGGAAATTCCAAAACTTAGTGTCGTTCTATGGGTCATAAAATGCTGTTAACAAGCAGTACAGTTCTCAATTTTGATTCTTAAAACTAACAGAGCAAATTAAATTTAAGTTTTTTTGTTTGACATTTCGCTCCAAGCCTTTCTTACTGCCGGTCCAAGTGAACATATATCTATATATATATATACAATTTTTTTTGACGTGGTGATCTGCAATGAGCACAATCCTTCCCTACAAAAGAACGACTCTTCTCATGCAGAGCAAGAACCGCAATAACATAAAAAGAGACATCGGCCGTCACATTTTAAACGGTTCAAACTTCAATATAAAGGGAAGAGAAAGCTCTGTTTTTTTTCTGTAATTGAAGAAGGCTTTGGTCAGTATCACCTAGCAGGGCCGTTTAATCCTAACAATCTTCTCGGGTAAGACTAGAGATCACTAGGTAATACTCAATTGCATGAGGCAGTGGCTAAAAAAAACTCGCGAGCTGATTAGGAAGTAATCAGAAGTGCTCAGTTGTAAGGACTTACCATATGTTTTCCCGGCCAGCTTCTATTTGTCAAACTCCCGTCATAAGATTGAAAACATCCTGAATACGAAGAAGATTATACCTTAAGTGAAATCACTTTTTCACCCTTTTACTTAATAATGGGCGCTTTTTTAACAAGAACTCAACAATAGGCCTATAATAAACGGACAACACGGGTTTGTGTTATGAAGAATACGTATCTCTGCCGCGTTGATTTTTTTGCACAAATGCCGGGAAAATAGTTTTGACTTGCCTTCTAATTCATCCAATTCATCTGTATCCTAAAAAGGAAAAGAACACAGACATCACTTTACCAGTCTGCGCCTGACAGCTGACGCCTATGTCGGCTTTAGTTCCTTATATGATTGTATAAGACCTGTATAAGGGGCCGACCATTTGACTTTCGAGGGGGTATGTGTGATTTGAGAAAAAAATATCCTGCAGACTGATTTGAGGGGTTGAAACAATACCACTTAACTGCACTGAGGCACACGTACCAACTCCGCGGTATGGCCAGTACCTTACGCATGCGCACAACCATGTGCGCATGCCGTGGGAGAACTGTTTTGCAGTTCCCAACCAACAGCTACCTCTTGTTTGCGGTGGAGCTGGCGCTTAAAGCAGTGCTTTGCACTCACCTCGACAGTACGCGGGTTAACTCCCGGCCATTTACCCGACGGCTATGCCTTGCTGATGAGTCCGAGAAAGAACGAAACAACTGACCATGGCTGCCAGGGTGATATGGATGTGCGCATGCGCAAGGTACAGGCCAAACTGCGGAGTTCAGGGTACGTGTGCTTCAGTGCAGTTAATACCCGAGGAAAATATATCTCTCATGGCCTATTATGCTGGACAATAAAAATCTTACGCTGTTATATGTTGGGAAAAAAGTTCTATCCCCAAAGCTACCAAGGTAAGAAGAGTATGGTCGATTGTTCTATACCCTTCAGTTGATGTAATGCGTTCTCATTATATATCTTACCTGGGGCCTGTTTCTCGAGAATCCGGGTAACTTTTCGCGCCCAAAAAGCTGTTTTATGTTTGCCATGTTTGCATTGAAGATCAAAGTTTTAATAATTTTGAAAATAATACGATGAAACTATCAGTTAACGAAGCAAAATTGACCGGTTTGTGAGCTAGGAACTTTGGGATCAGTTTTTACTCCTGGACAACCGAGCTCGATACAGGTTCATCGAGCTGGCGAACTTTGCTACTATAATTTCAACAGGTGTTGATTTTAAAATTTGCTTTCGGGCCCGAAACGTTACCAAGCCTTTTAACTTGGTGTTGGGAGCATTATATCCTTTGCCACCAGGACATGTGATAAAATACTATGAAATTAAAGACACTGAACAACACCCAGTTATGTCCGCAACACCAAGAATCATACAATACTTTGCCTTGGTTCAATACCCTGGATCATACTCGGAAAGTCTCGTTTAGGACACGAGAGGAACCCGGCGAAACCATACAGAATACAGTGATTTATTCAGCGGCAAAAAAAAAAACCGACAGATACTTATCAGCCAGTATCAAATATCTACCCGAATACTCTCGATTTTACACATCCGCAGCTCTCCGGCAAATGTGTAAGTGTATATTTTGTGTCCATACCATAATCAAGCTCGGCAGGCTCTTGTAAGACCTCTTGCATATGCCATAGCGAAAGGCCATGATTCCTGAGCCTTTAAAGGTAAATATAAAAAGTCACTACTAAAAAAATGCATATATTATAATCAGTTGAGAGAGAAAGGCGAGGAGGGCCCATTAATTGATGAGTGTAGCTAGCCATATTATCGACAAAAATGTTCATTATTTAGTGACACTAGCTATTTATGGGCAGGACAAAGACTAAGGGTTTCAGTAGAGGAGGATGATCCAAAAGACAACGCTTTTACCCAATATAAAAGAACAGTATTAGATGAAGAGGGTTCTCTATCTAGCAAAAAGTTTGCACGCTGAATTTTGGATAAGAAAAAGATCGATGCTGCACGTTCGGATCTTCTTCTTTTCAAGATTCTTTTTGAAAAATGCTATTTTCTCCCACTTACCAAATCGTGCGCCACAGTGTCTTAACTTCCGCCTTTGAGGACGGCGTTCAGCTCCAGGACCTTCTGCTTGGGAGATGTGTTCCGCAGAATCGCAGAAATATTTAGAAACTGACATCTCTGGTTCTCGTAACGAAGAAAACTAAACTTTTGATCATGGATTTGCATTTGACACGAGCTGAGCTAGCTGAACGAACGCTGCCAGTAACTTACAAACAAACTGTTTAAGAAAGTCGTACAGAACGAGGAGAATAAGCTCCACGGCCTTCTCCCTTATTTTTATATCTTATTGAAACTCTAGATTGCAATTTGATTATCAAGGAACTATCTATCTATCTATCTATCTATCTATCTATCTGTCTATCTATCTATCTATCTATCTATCTATCTATCTATCTATCTATCTATCTATCTATCTATCTCTATCTCTATTGACAAAAACGATAACACTTTTAATATTCAGCCCCCAAAAATATTTGACCCAATTATACATCACCTGCATCATGGGTATTCGCTTCCAATGGAAGCAAATCAGTTTGGTCTGACGTTGCTTGCGGTGATAGAGCTTCCCCTTTCTTTTTCCTCGTTTTGGATTTTTTAGTTAAACCAAACAGACCTGGAGAGAAGAAAAGGCTTATAAAGGAAGGCTTAAAAGGCAGAAGTTTCCCTGTATGAGTATCTTAGTCTTCTTTTGCCTTGTGTTCAAGTTTTTCTCGTTTTAGTCTGGCATGCAACCAGCCCAAATGAACTTTTTCAAAAGTCTTGTTTTGGTCATAAAACAAATAAATACCCTAGCTTACTTATTGGTGGTTAATTTCGTGGGTACTTAATTTCGCGATTTAAACAGGAAAATACCAAAGAAGGGCATTAAATTTCCAGAGGATTTTTGATTCTCAGGTCTTTAATTTCGCTATTTATTTACAATCGCGAAAAACGAAAAATTAAGTACCAATAATGAGATCAATCTCGTTTTGTTAACTGTTAAAGGATTTTTATTGTCATTTTTTGCAATGCCATAAATACATTTTGCTGTCCATCTTTTTTCTTGCATATATTACCCCATATAGTCAAATTCATATAATTAGGCTTACCCCGTGAATTATTAGGAGCATTGTTGTCAAGATAATTTATAGGTCATTGAATGAGGCTGAGTATGACGTGAAAACTATGCAGACCGGGGAGAATTTTGCGGCCTCGGTGAGTTACAGTAATCCTTTACATCATAGGAAAGCCGAAGTCGGCACTAACTACTGCATTATTCATTCAAAATATTTCTAAGAGCTTACCTCCTGGTAAGCTTTCGCCTATTTCTCGTCACGGTTTCAAGGCATAAACAGATGTTTCTCTTGCAGATACTAATCAGAGAGTATATAAAATTTATCGAGCAATGTGTTTTGCGTTTTCTTGCATTTCTCCCTCAGAAATTCAGCTATTTCGTCTTCGGATAGCCATGAACGCCATTTTCTTTTAGTTAACTATTGCCCAAGCAGCCTCGTTTCTAGACAAGTATACCATGGATCAACCTCGTTTCTAATCTAATATACCATTGAATCGATGGCATTGCCTGCATCTTCCAAATATGGTAAGCTCCAGGAACAGAAAGCATTATCCGGGGGATTGAAGCCAATCAGAAACGACGAAATATTTTGAATAAATAGTAATCCATATTGTCATTTAGTAGGAAATTTTTTCTCAACAGCGATCGCTCTCATTGGTTGCTTCGAGGTCTCATGACATCTAACAATGAAACTGTTTCCAACCAAAATCTCTGACCAGGAACAATGCAAAATCTATGACGTCAGAAGGTAACAGTGCACTGTTACCCGCGAACGTTGACTGCTCGCGAGATTTATTTTCATAAATTTGTACATGAAAAAGTTTTTCTTTGTGGGCTATATAATAAATTACTTAAAGACTGGTCCCTCGGGAAACAGTTAATTTTGTTTCCCTCGAATCTCGATGTTTCTTTCGGCTCCGCTTCGCGAAACAATATACACTTAATGTCAGATCCCGAAGGAAACAGTTAGTCTTGCTTTACGGAGAGTCCTGATGTTTCCCGAGACGAAGTCAAGGGAAGCATCAGGACTCGAGTGAAAACAAAACTAACTGGTTTCCCGAGGGACCTGACATTAAGTGTTTTGTTATATTTCTAGACTTTCACTTCAATGTACTTCGAGAACAACAAAAGAATACTCTTTAGCGGACCGAATTAAAACAGTCGACTCGATACTTATAAGAACACAAATTTAATTCTCAAAACCGCTGAATGAATGATTTACAAAGTACTTTCCTTATATTATCTGCATCTTTTTCCTCCACTAGTTGCTGTTTCTCTTCTGGGATAACTTTGAAAATTGTTGCTTTTTTGCTTGATGCTTTAGTGTTTGTGTTGTGTTCATTCACGACGAAAAAGAAACCTGGCAGGACCTGGCAGTGTTTTTCCCGCCTTCTGTCACACCACTTTCTACCATGCTTTGATCACGCGCTGTAATGTATCCCGAGCGGGCTACATTGCTCAATGTATCACCATCGGGATACATTTGATTTTAGTCAAGACCATGTGATCAGCCAATGGCTGTCTCTGCTTAGTTGAGTGAAAGTCTAGGAATATAACAAAATTAATTGTTTCCCCCCGAGACCAGTCAGTAATCTATGAAATGAGAAAAACTGTTAGCTACGAACAAATGTTCCCTACCTTTAACCCTCTTCGACAGTGGACGTCCATTGCTATTCACACCTTTCCCATACTTATTTGAAGCTTCAGGCACTGATAGACAACACCCCAAGAGTAAACTTACAAAGTAATTCTGGCGTTTAAAGGAATTGTCGGCAGTTCCAAAATATCAACTTGATAACGGGAAAATTCCGCTGTTATCTTATGTTGGGAATTGATACCAAAACAGTTTAAAAATACGATTGTAAAATTATCCGTCAAATTAATGGCAGACGAAGATGGTGTTGAGGATGGTTTTCAGAAATGTAGAGAGGAAATTCTAAGTGAGCGGACACCATCGGGACGCGAAAAAGGTGTCCATAACTCAGTGGAGCTGGCCGCTTACGGGGAATGTAAAAATACAGAGTTTGTATGGGAGTTCAGAAAAACGGGGTTTTGTGAAGGTGGCAGTAAGTATAGAGCTGTCCGCTTACGAGAATGTCCGTTAGTAGAGCTTTCAATGTATTGTGATTATGGGGACTAAAACTGATTGACTTAAGAGATCAACTTTAAGAATTCAGTAGAAGAGAGGAGAGATGCCGGGGAGAGATGTCGACCTGATATATATACGGTGTTGTAACTGAACGACACTCAGAAGGCCTATTTTAGAGCAAAATTTGCAAAAATTTTGACTACGTATTTTACTAGATCGCTATCGAGCTGAATGTATGTTGTGCTAACTGTACCTATCACAACCTATGTACATACCTCTTAAATCTTCTACAAACGGGTCCCCATTCCTATTCTCTGCCAAAGTTTGCCTGGATTCCATTTTGTGTTCCTCAACTGAATCTTCTGTGTATTTTAAAAGAGTTTTTTTGATTACACGTTTATGTTTGCTCTTATATAACTCGGTGGCGGATCCAGAAGAGTGGGTCCAATCTCTTTTATAACGTAACGTATGAAACTCTCCGTCGTTTTATTTTTAAACGACCGCAAGAAAGTTGGGAGTCTTTTGCACTTCTTCTACAAAATAATATATAAAATAATGTCCACATTTTAGGTAGGGTATGAACCCCAAAACCCTTCCTTTCAATCCGCCACCGAAATCCCTTCAATTGCACGAAAAAGGACTAAGCAAGCTCCTTATCAGGTTATTGGGTTAAGTAAAGGTTGAATTATATTTGGCAGTTATAAAACGACTACCTTGGGGGCCAGAGACACCAGTACCCAGTTTCTAATTTTGGTCATGTTTTATTTAGACCTCGCGTGCCAAAACACACCTCTGGTACTCAGGGTACCAAAAGACAGCTTTAATTGACTACTGTGCGTATCTGGCCCATTAGACAGTTTTGCCTTACCTCTTAGCTCTCTTAGTTCTTCCAAAATAATCTGCGTTATCTGCGTTAAATTCTGAACCTCTCTCTTCAGCTCTTCTATATTGACTGTATTCTTTTCAGTCTCCGCTACAAAACAAGATATGGATCACTTTGAACAGAAAATTGGTACAAAAGCCCAGATAAATTATAGTTAGCGGTTATTTGTAATCTATGATTAGTCGTCGAGAATATTAGAAAAGAAAAGGCAGACTGGATATCATTTTGTCAAGGATATTTGAAGGATTGTCAGTTGTTAAATAACTTGCCTTGAAGTTCTCTCATTTTTTCCAGCAATTTTTTTTGTTCCTACTTTATAGTCATGTAGCTCCTTCTCCAGTACTGATTTTTCATCCTCGGCTAGGGAAATTAGATTAAAAAGAGTAAAAAATGATTGCATTTGTAAACTTCGAGGTACGTAGAAAGGAGTGCTTTTGAAGATTCAAATTTAGTATACGGAATTTAAAGTAATTTACCCCTCACGTATATCATTAGTACTGAACCTGCTTGGTTTTGCTTGGCTAAAACAGCTCACGAGGTTCTTGTATTTTTGGGTATTAAAGTATAGCAAGAACCTGAGCTGTTTAGCCAAGCACAATCAAGCAGGTTCAGTATGCATGTATGTGGGTTGCGGTTAAATTATGATAAACAATTCATCCAAGGAGTGTAACTTTGCAGTGGTGGATCCAGACCTTCAGATAAGGGGAGGCACGGTCATCTAGACCCTGAGATAAGGGGGGCCCCGGTCATCCAGACCCTGAGATAAGGGGGGCCCCGGTCATCTAGACCCTGAGATAAGGGGGGCCCCGGTCATCCAGACCCTGAGATAAGGGGGGCCCCGGTCATCCAGACCCTGAGATAAGGGGGGCCCCGGTCATCCAGACCCTGAGATAAGGGGGGCCCCGGTCATCCAGACCCTGAGATAAGGGGGGCCCCGGTCATCTAGACCCTGAGATAAGGGGGGAGCCCAGTCTCAAAAAACAATTTTTGTCCCTTGGGCCCCCCGGGCCCCTCCCCTGGATCCTCCACTGCTTTGAGATTGTAAATTAATGTAAAGAAAGAACGTACTATACCAAACCGTCATTACAAATATATGCATTGAATAAGCACTGTATATCTAAAGACCAAACCTAAGTTTATTTACTTTTCTGGTAGTCAACAGCTCTATCGTCTTCATGGATATTAATTAAGAACCTAATTAAGAACCTTCTTAACCTAAATCAGGGGTACCCAACGACGGTTTCCTTGTAAATGCACTGAAAACACGTTTTAGGCTATCCAGAGTACCTTTAGATATATCTAAAAATGCATCATAAGCGGCGCTATAAAATTTGTATCTGTTCGGTCATCCTAGGGCAACGTCAGTCTTTTCGAAATTACCAGGGCTTCAGTATTATTTTCCCGAAAATTTTAGATGCAATTTAACGTATTACGAAGGAGAGAATTTTTCCGATTCCTCTTTCCATCACATTTTTGAATCCGAAAAGTTTAGGTTCCCTGTTTTTACGTAAAATAACCTAACCTAAGGAGTGAAATGTGAAAAATTAAACTTCAGAAAATCATAGAGAATTTATTACATGAGCCTCGAAAATTTTACATGAATGGAACGATCATCTAGAAATTTTTAGCCGTCCTCAAGTAATAGAAAATTCTAAACTAGGCAATATTTGCGTCTCCGAACAGATATATTACGGAAAACAGTCGTTGGGTGCCCCTGCTAAATTAGCCTGCGCGGCAGGCGCATAAAGGGAAGGGGGAGGGGGGAGGGAGAAAAGAGTGAAAGAGGGGAAAAGTGAAGAGAGCCCTTACCCTCTCTCCCTAATCCCCCTCTTTTTTCCCTTCCTCCCTATCCCCTACCCCTTTCGACTCCTGCTAGGCAGGCTACTGCTAAATTACAAATAAGTACCCCAAAATGCAAGAACCTATTTTCATTTAGCTGCCTCGACACTTGTATTTCCTTTTACCTTTGCAAGTCTGTGCTAAGCTACAATCTTTATTTGGTGACTGTGGCTCTGTCTTGATAGGGATTGGCATGACTGGTAGAGACGAGAGTATGGAATGGGCCAGCAGCAATTGCCGGAATCATTCAATTTCTAATAAGAGATCAATAGTCATCAATGAATTCGCACCAAAAAACACAGGAATACATCAAAGGTAAGTCTCCTTTATTTTCTTTAAGACAAACGGCAAAATATGTTGTTTTTAATTAGTATTTACCAAATCAGTGAATAGCACTCTTCGCGCGTTTTGATAGGCTCCCGTACCTCGGAATATCCTTGGCTATTCACTGTTTTGAGACTGGAGCCTAGAGAACGTCTCGTTTGGAGACATTTTCAGAAGACGAAAATTGAGCGATAAATGAGGCTGTCGTACAAACAAATACCAAGAAAGAGATAAATTTTGGCTTGTCGGTGTTTACTGGTAGGCAGAAAATTATTTTTCATGCTGAATTTGCAACAAAATCGTAAAAATGCACTTAACAAAATCTCCGAAATGTTTGTAAATTGTAAATGTAGTTCCTACAGAGTGACGTTGTTAATTTACAAAGAGTTACTTTTATTAATTTTATCCAACTGATTTGGTAAATACTAAAACAAATATCCTTCTAAGGGTCGGTGAACAGCGCTAGATATATATTCCGACGCTTCGCTTCGTATAATATTCCTACACTTTCACTCAGCTAAACAGGGACTGCCATTCAGGTTGGTTCTTGGTCACAAGGCCTTGACTAAAATCAAAAGCATCCCGATCGTGATACATTTGAGCAACTGTACCCCGGTCTTCCTTCCTCCGCTCGGGATACATTACAGCACGTGATCAAAGCATGGTGGATGGTGGAAAGTGGCGTGACAGAAGGCGGGAAAACACTGCCAGTTTTCACTTTTCGGGATCGATGAACATAGAAAAAACGGCTGTGTAGCAGACTATGATGAACACAGACAAGAGGGTCTCAATGGGGTTAACCGATAGGCGTAAAACGGCCAAAAATTTAGTCGATAGCCGTAAAAACTGAAAAATTTTAACCGTTAGCCGTAAATAGGGTAAAAAAAGAGTTAACCGTAAAAGAAATTGTTCCCTAGATTCATACCTGCCAACCTCCGGAGATCTAAAATCTGGAGACTCTCTATTTTGTACTACCCCCCCCCCCACCCCCGAATGTCAACAGCACCAACACCCCC
>CALNXI010003346.1:7212-24053 GCA_942486025.1 Porites evermanni | reverse complement strand
ACCCCCCCCCCCCCCCCCGAATGTCAACAACCCCCACCCCCCCACTCCGCCCCCCCCCCCGCGCCAACAAATTGCCTTAGGACATTATATGACGTCTTACATGACGTACATGGGATCAAAATTCGCTTTCATCATTGTAATGACGAACTAACCTTTGCCATTGACTATAAAACATGTGCAAAAATGTCCCAGAAACTTTACAATGAATAAAAAAATTTCGAATTTTGTGAAAAAATGGGCTAAATTTCAAACTAAAGCACAGAAATGCTAAAAAGTCCATTTTATCAGGGAGATTTGGTGCTCTAACCGGGAGATCGGGAGATTTGATGAAAAACTTGGAGACTCCCGGGAAAACCGGGAGAGTTGGCAGGTATGTAGATTTGTTAACTTTAAGGAAGGTGTTAAACTCACCTATGGTTGCGTTTTTTATTTCACGGTTACTTTGACTCCGTCAAAACGAAGCGCCTTTTGGGTGTTGACGTAGATCTAGGCTCCTTTTCCGCCGTTCTCTCGGGGAACTAATTTTTTGGATAGCGAAAATCTGGCTTCTTGGTGGGGATTAATATTTGGGATTTTCAGGAGGTCGTGCCCTCGAAATACTAGTGAAACAACACGCAAAGATGTCACTGTTTGTAAAACACATTGCCGATAAACAACAATTCCTTGTAACAATTCCCTGTTTTTCTCTGACGCTACGGTAGACATTGTCATGCCTAGACCCTCTACGGCGTCTTCCCACGCCTTCTCGGTCAAGGTATTTCGGTGGCGTATCTGAGAGGAAAACTCGCTCGGACCACGTGAACAGTCGCATTAGCTGCGCAGAATAATGAGGCCCTACGGACAAGGCAACGGCAGACGGTCGTTCCGTACAGTCCTTCGCTATCGTTCCGGATCGCATTTTGTTATTGGGCGTTTTCACACTAGAGCTAGAGATGGATTATCCGTCTGAGACTAGCCTGTGTACAGTTGGCCCCTCCCCCACAAACAACCCTTTTCCTATTTTTTCTGAGAGTAGGGGGCGGCTGTACACAGGCTATCTGAAACGGATAATCCATCTTCAAACTGCCCGTCAAAATTGACGGATAAACAGACGGATAAAGTCAGACGAATTGTTCCCGATCATTCAAGTTAAAACCATTCCACTTTCAAATTAAGACGTATTACCTGTCTGACGCGAATTATCAAACGGATAACCCGTCTCACACGGATAATCCGTCTCTAGTATGAATACGGCCATTTCTGTTATAAATGTATGTCGCGCCCCGGCCTCAAGCTGGGCGTTCTTGTGTCTGCTTTTGCTTTTTCAGGAAGATTAATTTTGAATTGACCAACCCATTTGTGTACAATTTCGAAGCTAGCTTATCCAATAAATTTCCTGCGATTTTCTCATTAAAATGTTTTCACATTTCACTTCTTTAAATTGCATGAAAATATTCAGGGAAATTATACTGAAGCCCTATTACAGTCAAACCAAGTCAAGCGTACCCCCCAGGATTCTATCAGTGAATTGATTATTTGAAAAGGAGCTTTTCAAAGAATTAAAAAGTGAAACTCTTTGTTGGAGAGCCAGACTTTTTGAAGCGCTTACGGTAAGGTCTGTAACGGCTGATCGTGGAACCGGCAAATCGGAGGCAATTTTGCGCCTTCCGCGGCCTTTGTAAGTAGAAACAGTCGTGTCTTCTGTGTCTTATCTACCGCAACCTGGGACAGCGAAAATCAAGATGTTTTCTCACGGTTTTGAAGGATTTCTTTAAAGAAGCAAAACGTCGAAGTGAAGAAAGGTATCGGTTTATGTTGTCCGGCTTTTACTAATTTTGATGGTGCTATATAAGTTATTATTTAGTTGCCTCAAGACATGAAAGCTACAAAAACCCTTAGAGTGCAGAATTATCAAACTCTGGAAGAAATTAAATACTGTTTGGCAATCACACTACTTCTCAAGGTGCTACAAGATTTCATGGCCGCAGCATATACTTGTAGACCTCAAATAACCGCAAAAGGAATATGCAGGAGTACGTGACATGCCGAAACATCCAACTTCCGCTGTGAAACCTTTGAAATCATTCAAGGTTTTAATCTTTTGAAGCCGCTGGCCCCATCGGCTCGCTCGTTTTTTAATTTTATGACTACCTGTTATTTTCCTTGTTTACATGTTTACATGTTACTTAGTTTCTTAGTAGCAAGAGTAAAATACCAGGCTCAGTAGATTCTGTATCGACAGTTGTTGTATTGTGTGAATAAAACACAACAGTAAATTTCGCTTTTAATTCGATTTCATTCCTGTTGAACATCTCGTTTGTTTTGTTTGATATGTCCTCTTGCAATATTTGCCGTTGAGATTGTATGTTATCAAAAGCCGTTTTCATCCACAGCCACATTAATTTGGCGTATAAAACTCCCTTCATAATTCGCGACCTCAGATCTCGCACAATTACAGCCGCCGCGCAAGCGAAAGATGCAGTCCGTGTTCGATCTGTAACACAGTTGGAACAACATACTTTTTACTTCAAAATTAACAGTAGGTTGACGCAGTCTGGTCCTTTGTGGAATCAGTAAAAAGCTCCAAAGCATTGCACAAGTGAGTTAACCAGTAAAGTAAAGTAACTAAAGAGCTTGATTTTCAATATCTATTTACCCGCTGTCGAGGGCCGGGACTGATAAATCTTATGATATACAGCCAACTGTCAACACTACAAGTAAACGTAAACTTGAAGACGTTGCATGAGTGTATCACCTTTTTCTTTTTGCTATTAGGCTTTAAGCGGATATTTTAAACCCGATAGAAGATCAGAACTTAGCCTGAGTATCAGGCCTTCCTAAGGGGCTAGGGCAGAGGAAATTTTAGATGGGGGAGGGGGAGAAGAGAAAGGAAGCTCTCTCTTCAGCTCTCTCCCTTTTTCCCTTCCATCTTTCCCCTTTTCCCCAGAAACGCCTGATACTCAGGCTAATCAGAACTATCATCAGATAACCCTTCCACGCTGGCTACCGCCATTAAATTGTTAATCGCGCTTCTGTGACTCAGCGTGTGACGTGTGATTGTAGCTCTGCTCTGACTGGATATTACTGAGAAGGCGTGAAAAATATTCCGCGAAAGCTATTTCAATAGATGGTTTTCAATGTGACGTCATCAAATTGTAAAGTCAAAATTGCGAGGTTTTACGAATTCTTATATACACTAGGTTGAAGATAAACAAAAAATAAATCTTTGTACAAGTTTCCAGTCCTGTAGCATGTTTCATTTCGAAAATACAGCAATTTGAACTTCCGAGTTTTCACAGTGCGTGACACCAAAATAAGAATGCTGTCTCGTTAAAAAAAAAGTCTGTCCTCTTGATTTTCAGCAGTATAACCATTTCAAGTATTAGAAGGTATGTTTATGTGCACGTATGCTAGTTCTCGAGTGAAAAGAAAGAGCTTTTATCGAAAAAAGGAACTCCAGATTTTTTTGCTGATTTCCGGCGGCCATATTGGTGCACCAAAACGGTGCACCAATATGGCGTCTCCATACAAAGCTCTCCAAAGGTGCGTGAAAAGTTTCGGCAAATAATTCAGAAACTGTGGGCCACAAAGACCTTAGACTTGGACAAATTGTTTATATAATAGTCTTTTATAACATTTCATTTTCTTGGCTTCTTCCGCTGGATGGTTTCCAATTTATTTTTTTGTTGCGTGACAGTGAAAACGATCTATAAGGAAAGGGTTGACTCCAAGGGCTTATATCTCCTCAAAAAGTTAAAATTTAAAAATACGAAGTTTCATAATTAACACCAAATGACCCAGGCAAATTAATTATGTATTTCTGGACTTCAGATGAGTCGTATCTACCCTTCCTAAACACCTCAAAATCCTCGCACTGAATAAAAAACACTAGAGTATTTACTTCAAATATAAAACTTAACAGGAACAGGATGCTGAATGAAAGATCAACCAAAATATAGCAACCCGATATTTCGGACAAACCCCGACGAGGGACGTCTTGACTGCAAAATTTTATCAAACGACACTAAGATGATACACAACTGCTACACAGGTAATGTCATGTTGTACATCCAATAACACCTTTCCATCACAATTTTGCGAATCTGATCGAAAACGTTACACTTTCTTTGTCTTGATTACCTTTTCTTTTAAAGCTTTGTTGCTTTGTGGTACCGCTATATCTTGAAAAGACGTTGCAGTTTATCTATAGCAGATATTAAGCTTAGCACCTTTGCCAGAGCAGATGCACATGTAGATGCTCCTTTTTTCCTTAGGTAGTGGGTCGAATAATATTGTCCTATTTAAATTACAACAAATGCCACACAATATTTTCCTATTTTAGTGGTGTACTGTATTTTCATAAACATGGATACGGGTAACATAATAGTAAAACGCGTAAAAACAGATAAAAGCTGTATGTGTCATCACAGTTGTCCTATAATACGAACAATATTTTCGACGTATAGTATACGAATATTTCGGAGCCTTCTTTGTTACAGTTTTATTATTTTGATTACATGGATAATGAATACCGTAACCAGCATGCAACCTGAACGACCTTTTTTATGTCTGTTATGCGTCCTCTTTGTGTAAAACCCCTGCTGAATTACAAACGTTTTCTAACCATCCGAAACTAACGGCCCCTTTGGCCTGCTAAATCCGAAAATAACGGGGGCCGTTTCGGAATTCTACAGTAGCTTACCTCTGCAATAAATATCTCAATTTCCCACTTCTCAACCAAAAAACGGTCAGAAACTTCAATACCAAGACCGGTGTTTTCTAATGGGAGGCTCCCTCTGCACTCCCAAAGGCTTTAGTTGCGGTAATGCTTTCCACGAACCTTGTGCTGAACAATAACAAGCCTCGTTGCCGGCTAGCACATTTTATACCAGTCTGAGGAGGGGCGTCGCACGAAACAAAACAAACTGCTTACAACGTAAATGCCGTATTTCCGTTGGGTATAATCGTTGGTCATTCCAAGGTCGGCCTTGAGGTCGCCGAATCGTCTGTTTTATTGCGTTTCATTTACCCTTATTCTCCTTTATTTTCGCGGGACTTAAATTTCGCGAAAATTTTCTCGGCACATTTCGCGAGTCTTTAATTTCGCGATCGCGGACAAAAATTGTGTTTACAGGGAATTTAATTTCGCGAAATTGACGATTAACTGACTTTATTTTTTCTTATTTACAAAAATTGTTCGTTAATCACCAATTGAAACAAAACCAATATGCTGTCCCTTAGCGGCGGCTGTATTCCTCTGAGATGTTCTCACGAACGAAACAATATCTACGATCGTTACGCAATCGCAGCTAACAAACGGCTCCGTGATTGCATGGCCGATTCGATTATAGGCCATTTCAGGGTCGTAACATGGTATATGGGCTCAGGGCTCAAAGCCCAAAATATAACTGGGATCAGGGCTCAGAGGAAAGGGCTCAGGGCTCAGAAGAATGGGATCAGGGATCACACGGCTTTTGAGCCCGAATCAGGGATCAGATTCATTACACGGTCTAAAAATCTCTTATCACAATATTTTTCAGCTTAATAAGGTTTCTGTCCATAGAATTTCCTGGCCAAGGTACATTACCTATTCTTGACGAAAACATGGTACAGTATCATATTTTTAATTTATTTATTGTTGAGGGCACCGTAATATGAATCTCAAGTCACTTTTCTCGCTTTGTAATGCAACTCCTCAACGCGCTGTCAACGCCAGAAGGCAGAGAATATACTGTCTTTTCTTGCGAGAAATGGGGAAGAGGAAAAAGGACAAAAAGAAATCCTGTGACAGAGAAAGGTACCTAAGTACTTCCTTGAATGATTTACTCCTGGCAAGGGTCCAAGCATAGAGTAATTTTCGACCGATCAAATATAAAAACAATACCGCCAGGACAATAGACAAACCGATTCATCTAAAGCGGAATTTACTGTTTAAGTCCCGATTGCCTCATCTCCTCAAGCAAATCACAAGGCGACCATAAATCGAGGTTCGTATTTCTTGACCAGTAGCTTAACTCTTAAAAGTACTTAAATAATTAGAATAAACATTAAAAGTAGAATACAAAAGTACAATGAAATGGTGCGCTTTGTTGTAAAATAAATGCTTTTCACGGCTTAAATCTGCGCGCTCTAATCAGGGGCGGATCCAGGATTTTTTTTAGGAGGGGGTGCACTCCACTGTTGCTCTACTTCAACACCAATAAACCACATAGTTTTTTTTTTTTCGCAGAATATCAGTTGTATTAGAAAACCGCAGGTCATCTCAGGGAGGGGGGGGGTGCGCACCCCCTGCACCCTCCCCCTAGATCCGCCCCTGCTAATTGCATGGAGTTTTAGGGTTATCTCGAACTCTGATGAGAAACAGAGATCGGTTCACCTACCAGTTCTAGTATTGGGCCGGGAAAGTAAAGGACCCATTCCATTACTGTATAACTGATAAACGCTTGTATGATAAATGGTCTGAAATTACAGTGTAGAATTAGTGAAAATAAGTGGAACACCAAAGACTTACCTCGGTGAAATAAAAGTAACAAAACCTTTATAGTTTATTTTCTTCAGTTATATATATATATATATATATATATAATAAACGGTTGAATTGGTGAAAGGAATGTTGCATACTAGGTACAAGTAGCAGAGTCTACAGTAATTTAATATATTGTAGCACTCAGCATGAAGGGCCACCAGTAAGGGGCCCACTCTTTGATTTTTGAGCCGGGGATGGGTTATTTTTTTCATGCAAGATTTTTTCAGACCTCATTCGTGGAGTGGCTATTTTGTTTTGCATTAAATTTACAGACTTTAGTGACAATATTGATCTACAAGAATTTTTTCGGCCCTTTGGGCTATTCAGCTTCGGCTTATGTAATGGTTGGGCCCGAAAGGTACATGTATCACCACCTTGGATTTGGAGCCTAAATTTTATGATCGTGATCCTCACTGTAACACACACAGAGTGAAAGACGAAATTAAATTCACACAAGACTACAACATCAACGTTAACAGGGATAGCAGGATAGAAAGCTCTGATAGAACCTACAACTTGCAATAAAAATTAAAGTTAATGTTTTTCTAATCAGCCCGTTTGAGCATGTTCTATATTCTATATTTCGAGATAAACAAAGTTGCCTAAGTTTAAATTTTGTGTAAAAACATGGATGGGATCAATTCTGTTATCAGGGCTCAGGGATCAAAATTTGAGGGAAAATGGGGCGCAGGGATCAAAATAAAGGCAAGAAAATAGGGATCAATGGGTCCCGGATATACCATTTTACGACCCTACCATTTGCCCAGAGAGATTTCTAGAGCTACTAGCTTTTTCTTATTGAGAGGTGGGATGGTTCATCTTAAAGTTTCTGATGAAAACTATCGTCGATCCCCATTGATTCAGGGAGGTCTGGAAATTCCTGTTGAGGTGATATGTGAAATGGACGATATACCAAGCAACAAAGCAATAATGGAAAGATACAAGACACTCGTAACTACACACTACAAGGAGCCGGGACAGGATGGTCAATTTGACGACTGTACAAAGGATGCATTGGAGGAACTGTGCGAAGATGATTACTCAGATGCCGAAGAAGAACTTGAGGCGAATCTTGACACTGATTAACATCTAAAGTTGATAGATGATAGCTCCTTGTACTAACANGGGCTCAGGGATCAAAATTTGAGGGAAAATGGGGCGCAGGGATCAAAATAAAGGCAAGAAAATAGGGATCAATGGGTCCCGGATATACCATTTTACGACCCTACCATTTGCCCAGAGAGATTTCTAGAGCTACTAGCTTTTTCTTATTGAGAGGTGGGATGGTTCATCTTAAAGTTTCTGATGAAAACTATCGTCGATCCCCATTGATTCAGGGAGGTCTGGAAATTCCTGTTGAGGTGATATGTGAAATGGACGATATACCAAGCAACAAAGCAATAATGGAAAGATACAAGACACTCGTAACTACACACTACAAGGAGCCGGGACAGGATGGTCAATTTGACGACTGTACAAAGGATGCATTGGAGGAACTGTGCGAAGATGATTACTCAGATGCCGAAGAAGAACTTGAGGCGAATCTTGACACTGATTAACATCTAAAGTTGATAGATGATAGCTCCTTGTACTAACATGCACCTTGTTTTAAAAATTGTTTAGGACCCTTGAAAACACAAATACATGATTTTTCTATGTCCATTAAATTTCGCGAGATCAAAGTTCGCGGTCGTTATTTTTCGCGAGTCTTTAAGTTCGCGAATTTTTTAAAATCGCGAAAATGGCGAATTTAAGAACCCGCGAAAATTAAGGAGAATAAAGTACGTTTATGAATAGATAACAAGACAAGATAAGGAATTACAAATTGTTAACTCGCTTTTTGTTTTGGAAGTATTTCGTAGCCCAAAGCAACGAATATGCTACAAATTCGGAACAAATTGACGATTCGATGCAAGACCCTATTGATCTACAGTTTAATAAAGATCTGCGATATTTGAGGTCAGGCGCGCGCAGCAACAAGATTATTATTATACCAATGGAAAGCCCTATGAAGCCAATGAAACCACAAAACCCATGAAACCCATGAAACCTCGAAACCCATGAAACCATGGAACCTTTGAAACCACGAAACCAATAAAACATGCATGAAACCCATGAAACCTTGGAACTACGAAACCTATGAAACCAAGGAAACCAAGGAAACCACGAAACTAATAACATTTCAATTTCGTTCCTAGAGGCCGCGATCCTTTTGGTCAGCGACAGGGATCGGGTTCTGGGATAATCCGTTGGCCGACAACAGCAATCTCGTTCCCAGAGGCCGCGATCCTTTTGAATTTTTTTAAATAACTTTTTGTATATAGTACTATCAAAAGCCAAGTGAGCTCTTGACATTCCTCCACCTACACGTCACGTCACGTCACGACGGAAGTAGCTGCGCTTTTACGGGTGTTTTAGCGTTTGACTCGTCTCAATACTCGCCGGAGCGGAGATTTACTTTAGTCATTCTCTAATTTTATTTTTGGAAATTTTATTGAGAGGGAAAATCAGTTTGATTATTGTAGTTTACGAAAAACATAACTATGTAACCCATGAAGTTTTAGGTCCAGTTTGGAACAAGTTTCCCAAGAGTATATTTTATACTGTTGATGAAGCAATGTTCTGAATTTTATTTGTCCCGGTGAATTTCAGATATTCATGGTTAAGAGCCACCTGCCATAGAGGTCTCCGAAGAGTGAATCAATCTAATACCGGATTAAAGACTTCTGAATTATGTATGCTGGAAGTGCTCGTAATATCGCTTTGTCATACTGAAATAACATTTTACACTAATAGTTTGTACCTACTACGTATGAGTAATTGTTAACAAGGAAAACCTGTGAAGTATCGCCGGTTTCAGATGACTCCAAAATTGCGTAGGATTTTACATCAGCAAATTATAGATTTAAAAATGCTATTTTTCTTGGTGGGCTAGTTCTGTAGAAAAGAAAAGAGTGAGAGAGAGAAAAAAAAAGGACCCATTAAAGGGCAAGGTTTCCAAGTATGGTCGTTATATTATTTGATGGAAATGTGGTCCGAGAGTATAATTAAAGGGCCACTCTCGCGTAGGACAACATTTTTCAGAAAAACCGTGCAAATGTTTTTCTCATTGTAATACCATCAAGAAGTATATCTTCAGCGATCTATTTGGCTCAGAAATCGAGATTCAAAGTGTTAAATTTGCCGCTTACTCGAACTTCCGCCATTAACTCTTCGATTTTGCCTATCACGTGACGTGACGTCACAGGTGTGGAACAACAGATGATCTCGAATATGGCTGACTGTAGTTCTTCAAGTAATAGCGCTACCTCTTTGTCCGATTATTCGGTTCTAGAAAAACTTTTAGAATGCGAAGTATAGGGCAGCCCTTCACGGAAATTCAACCCCGGCGTTTTGAGCCGCCTGGAAGATCGTCCGAAGCTGATGAAGTTCGTGCGTCGCCAGAAAACATCGAGCCTACCACTCGCCCGCTGCGATCTCGATAGTGAAGAATAGTGCCTAGATGGTTTTGAACAATTCTTGTGTACAGTGCGATCCGTAAATCGCTTGATTTCATCAATGCTATGAATGCTTCAAATTGTAAAAGGAAAAGGACTAATTAAACACGCATTTTTTTTTGTATACTGAGCGTTTATAATTCTAGATCATTGTTTTCATATCAGGGGCACACAACGACAATTTTCGGAAAATATCTGTTCGGAAGACGATTTGAGATCTAGAATTTTCGGAACATTTGTTGCAAAATTTCTTGCTTGCCTGCCTCTCCTAGGATTTTCGAACATCTAAAAAATGGTATAATTGCCTGTTTTTAACGGATTTGTACCCTAAATAGGTCACCTAGAACTTTCGGGAGTCTTTTTTTCTGGCTGGAATTTTCGAAAAGGTAAGTTTTGATCCCTATAATTTTCGGATCACTAGTCTTTCAGCTAGGAAATCCGAACAGATGAAAAAATTTTAGGGGATAAATATATGCCTATATCTACCGTTTAAATACTAAAATACATTTAACAATGCTATGTTTAAGTGGTTTTGAACTATGTTCTCGTTGGGTGCCCCTGTCATATGTACAAGTAGTCGAAAGCGTACCTCCTTCCAACGACTACTGGAAATGATAATCTGGGCAAGTTGTCTCAGTGTAGTTTTTTTTTTAATTTCTGCTTTAATCCTGGTTTTACAAAAAGCAGTGATTTATATCGGAAGCAATAACTACGCTCTCGTAATTCGTTAACTGCAACGCAAATAAATTTCCATATCTTTGCCCCTTGACAGCCGCTCATGCTCGACTCATGGAGTGCTTGCACTTTAAAATTTGTCTCTTTTGTTGTTATACAGATTATTATACATAATAACTGAAAGGCGCTGTACAGTTGTTTTCCTACAAGTCGTTCACTTACTTTTACTGTGTCTTGCTCTGTCAATGAATTTGGTTCAGAAGCTATTATTCTAGCTTCTGTGTATCCTGATGTTATTATTAAGACAATTTAAAGTTGGGATGAGATACACCTCCATACCCATGTGAACTAACTGCTTGCATAAAACGTTTCTGCTCCCCAGTATATGATTTTCGAGGTTGGGACATGTCGTATTCACTTAAGTTTTTGTCTGGAGCACAACAATGGTTATGTTAACTACAATAATATTGCATTTGATGAGATATAACTGCAGGAACTTCTATTATAATACACCCAGTATTGAAAACGTGTACATATTTGAAACTATTTTGTGGTTATGGGCAGGAGATAGTATGATGAAGCCATAAACGTTAAAGAGTGAATAAGCTCAAAATTGAAATAATATTCTCTGTCTTGACTTATGGCAGTTTGATAATTTTCTGGGTGCAGAATGAAAAGGTCAATATTCAACACTTGTTCTGTTGCCCTCCATTATAAACCGACATTCAATATTTATGACTAAAGAAAATAACTACTATGTGATGGGGGGAAAATATCTGCTTCCAAGAGGTGGCTGTTGTAAAACGTAAATATTTGGAGGCAGTTGAAGTTAAAAATATGGAGGAGCCTCCTAGAGGAGCATAGTGGAACACCCAGGATTCCAGGCAGTTTGTCTGAATTACTGGGTGTTACGAGCTGCATGGCAATACAAGCAGCAGCATGGTGCCTCGGCATATGAAGAATCAGATCATAAAAAAAGCAGGCACATTGCCTACAGGCAATTGGTAAGGTGATACAGGGGCTCTCTTGGCAGGGACACAGGAGGTACATTACCGTCCTTGATTCCTGTGCAGTTAAGTGCATACGACCTCATTTCCAGGAGCCTGAAAGGTTGGAGGATGAGATGGAGTTCACAGGATTCCATTGTGCTGGGCCGAGTTGTTCAAAGCTGGGTTAAGATAACCCAGGGTTAGTGCAAGATTTGAATTAAGATTTGAAAGCTTAAAAAGCAATTCAGTTTTAATTCTTTTTGTCCACAAGTTGATGATTGGAAGCTCTAAAAATAAGAGAGAAAATTATCCGAGAAAATGCTTTTGAACACAAGAAAAAGAAACCAGGGTTAAATTTAACTCCGGGTTAAGCGCTAACCGGCCTTCGAACAACTGGGCCCAGATGAATAAATATACCATGTATTGCAAATAACCCTACTATATATGAAATATGATGCAATTTTATCACTCACCACTGGAAGACTGGGCTAGAGCAACTTTGTTGCCGTTAAAATGATTGCTACCCAGCAAACAATGTCAACAATAATTGTTGGAACTAAAAAATCTATAAGACTACATGGTCTTTTAAAGTCCAATGGTGTCTGTGTGGGAAATACATAATTCTTCTCGACTATTTGCTCACAGCTTCTGAATAATAATGGCGGATTAGTTTTTGACTAATAACATGTCATCCTTTTTTTCCAGCAGGTGTGATTGTTAACTGGGAAATAATGTACAAGTTGAAACTTTATATCTTAATAATAAAATGGTATTTTATTGTTCATTGCTGTATATCTTTAGGTGATAATGGGAAATCCTCATTTTTAAATTAGAATTCACAAATGGATTGTTTCCATCTTGCATATTTTAATTGATAAGGCAATAATAACAAAGAAAACCGGTCACAGTTTAAGTGGACCATACAGTGCATGGTCATCCAAGTCACTAATTGCAGTAGTGACCGAGCTTAGCCTAAACTACAAAGAATCAAAACATTGCGGAGCATTGTAGTCCTTCTTTAGTTGACAAGGCTGGAAAGATTTTATCTGCTAACGAAAGAACCCATTGCCTCATCTCTGTTGGGCCTCTCTATGGATGCAGCAAGTAGTGTAGGGGTATTCATGATCAGTTGCAGGTTCAACATGTAGTTTTTTAAAGCCCTTGAATTTTCTTAATAGCCAGCAAAGACTTTCAGTTATGGTGCTTGAGCCATAACCTTCAATAAAAAGGTTCATACTGCAGCAACCTTGCCTAGTTCTTTCTCCTTTTTCACTCCCGTTATGGATCGCATTTTTCTCCTTGGAATTTTCCAAAAGTACTGCGTCGGGGATTTAAAAACGGGTTAATAATTTCTTTTTTCCTTTCTTGTGAGAAGTCCCAAAGGGAAGTATTGCAAAAGAAGAGTGACACGCGTGGCTATAAAGGCAGTTTTATAGTGTTCGCGGGTAGGACGGGTACAAAGTGCCACTAAAGATAATGAAGCAATCCTATTTTAATCAACTTTTTTTGAACTGTTTTCATTTCTTTCCATCCCAGGCCCATTACATGTAATTTTAGCGTGTGTGCAGGTTTTGCATGGAATGACGCTACAATCTCGAGAGCACATCTCGAATAACTACATTCAAAATGATGATCATAAAATCGCAATTTTCGGCGAGAAGTGAGTTTTATTTCGCGTGTTTAGAAGCAAAGGTAAATGGATGGAACCTGCAGATTTCAGACAAGAGAACAACACTTAAGTGAAAACACAAAAGGCGGTATAGAATCAGGCCGGTACAGCGGTCTGTGACGTAGTTCTCTTCAAAGACGCGAGTATTTCCCGGGAAAAAATTAAGTCGTTTTCGAGGAATGAAGGGCATCAACACCCATCAGGTAACATTAATGGTTGTATCAGAATTTTAAATCTGCTATAGGAAAGATGTTCTTTGTATTATACGTAGCAGATTAGGAGCTTAGCTGTTTACAATTATTGACCTCTGGTCGATAAATGTCTCACGCGACTTCAAAAATACCCTAACAAAAAAAATACAGAAAAAAATCTAAATCACCCGCATCTGATGCCCGTGTAAATTTAAAAATTGGAACCATCATCGAAATGCTTTTCCTGAACGTTAATATGACAGTAGAGGCTCTATTTCTCCTTTATTTGCAAGAGAAATTACGTAGAAATTTGGTGCGTTTTTCTCTTAGTGATCTTCACTTGGCAATCCGTGTTCCACACGTGTGACGTAAAATCACATGACTAACCTGAAATCCGAACGTTTTCAAAATGGCGGCAAAAATCGAGTTTTCGAAAAATTATAAAAAAATTTGTATTTGATTTGTATTTTGGCTGTTTCAGAGCCATTCCAGCAAGATATTCTCTCTATAACCTTATAAACCTCACTGAAATACATAGTGCAGAAACGGTGAAGAACACCAAGAAAACAAACAAAATGAAAAAGCGTTTTAACTAAGATTTACGATCGCTAAAAATCCCTTGCAGGCCTTCGTTATTTTATACTATCATCCAACGATTTTCACGCGGCAGTTTGGCGTACCTGTGGCATTATTTCACACAAATTTTATTAAACTCACATTCAAAATACTCCACAGGCAAAACCCTGTTATACTGTGAGATTTTTGTCTGCGTGGAAGGCGATTGAAGAAAAGAATGTTGAAAATAAGGGCAAGCAAGAACGCGATGTGCAAGCGAGAAAGGGGACGTGGCCTTCGTGTATTTTTCGGGCACCTCGCACCCCTCTCCCTTAGCATTCAAATGCCCGCTAGGCAGGCTGGTGGATTTTGCTTGACGAAGCCCAGAAAGTAGTAATTAACATCATCTTGAAAATGGCGTATGCACGTTAGTCGGTTGAAAGTAATTTCCTGATTAGGAAAATACTACTCACTACAAAAAAATTAATGATCTGACATTGTAAAGCTCTTTCAAGAACTGGGTGAGTAGCTGGGCTTACGATAAAGAGTTCCGCTGAGCGGAAACCTCATTACACGTTAGCTGTCACAGTGTTCACAGCGCCTTGATCGCAAAATCCAAAAGAAATCTACTGTATATTAATTCAATTAAGTCAACTCTCTCTAAAAACAAGGGGCCCGTTTCTCAAAAGTCCCAGTACTCAAATATTTCCATTCCATTTTGTTTTGTTACATGATAGTTTTGTCATGTTATCTGCAAAACTATTTCAGTAATGTGAATGAATGTAAACAACAACAGCTTTCCGAGAGACGTAATCAAAAAACCGGGCCTGCCTTAAAGAGGTCTCCACTAAACAGGGATATGAAAGGAAAGGGATGTTTGAATTAAGGGTTTACACTTCGTTCCATGGTCAGATCGATCCAAGCCAGAACGTTCCATTTTTAGTCAGATCGTTCCACAGTTTCAGTGTAGAAGTCGATGTGAAGCGCCCTTTTTAGGCTTCTAAGCTTAAAGAACGAGGTATACACATGAGTAATGTCCTTGTTTTGCTCGTAGCTTTAAGACTCGTGAAAAGTTCAGACTATATTGTAAAACGATCTGGCTTGGAACGATCTGACCGTGGAACGAAGTGACCGGATAGCGAATTAAGCCACGTGAGTACATGAAGGGCACCCCTCATTTCTCGCGAGCCTACAGCTTTCAGGCATGACTCTATTCCTTCTTTTCCTTCCGCTTCAAATGCCTGCCACAAAGGCTGAGGACTAAAGGCTGGTTTCTCACTAACGACGGAGTCGGAGTCGGAGTCAGAGTCGAAAGCGGAGTCACAAGAGCGCTTATGACCTAGTGAAAATCAAAAATCGGAGTCGCAAGCGGAGTCATAAGCGCGACGGAATCGGAGTCGGAAGAATCAGAACGATTCCATTTCTTCCGACTCCGGTTACGACTTCGTCGCTTACGATCTGGCGAAAACCAGATTGTCGGAGTCGGAAGCAGAAGCGGAAGGATACACCAGTCACAATGCACGTTCCCACGCTTTGTGATTGGTTTAGTTCATCCGCTTCTGCTTGCGACTACGAGAACCTAGTGTTCACTTGATTGTAAGCGATGGAGTCGTAAGCGGAATCAGAACGCTGTTTTCACTAGATAGTAAAGTCTTACGCTTTCGATTACGACTCCGTCGTAAGTGAAAACCAGCCTTAAAGAAAGGCAGGGAACTATTACTTTCGGTGTCCGTTTCTGGGTGTCCGACTAACAAAGGAGTACGGTAAAGGGGGTTCGCTGTAAAACAAGACTAAGTGTTCATCTCCTTGAGATAATTCCAGCCTTAAGGGTTAGTGCAAGTATGAACAGATCTAAAGCAAATTTTTTGTTGCACTGTAATGAGTACGTAATAGGTTATAGTGCATGATTTAGCAAGTTTCAAAAACAAGCAGCTACATCCTGTGTTTTGTTCTACAAACACTGAATGGTTACATAAACAGTAAATTGAATGGTAAAATTATGAGCCTAGGTAATGAAGATTACTTCTACATTGTTGGTAGCCAACAGCAATTAATTATACCAAGCTATCCAAATTTTTGTTCTGCTGCTGAAAAGTTACCCTCTCACACAGATGTTCATCTGTGTGGGAGGCTACTCTAGTGAACAGTACTTTATGCTACAGTTTACTCTTGGTCGTAGTCTTTGACAACTCTCTGTGCTTGTCGCACATACTGCTGCTGTTTGTAATAGATCCTGATGACCCCTTTTACTGCCACAAAGCTGATGCCTCCCTGGAACAACAACAAGATACTGTTCAAGAGTGCAGTAAAGCTGTAACTTCAAAGCAAGAGATGGAGGCAACATTCTTTTCACAACGTGTACAGTGAGACTTTAACATTAATTGTACAGCCCTTAACAGGGGTGTAAGCAGGTCTTTGTTCCATAATAGGGCCATTTATACGAGGAAAACTAAGACGCGTCTTAAATGAGACGCGAACTGCACCATTTATACGAGCATGTCTTATCTAAGACGAGAACAGCTCGTATAAATGGTTCGCGTCTTATTTCTGTTCTTGACTCTTTTCCATGTGAATGTTGCCCGTAGCAACGTCAATCCAACGTGGCGCGCCAAAAATTGACGCATGCGTACTATGGGTTCGCGTCTTATGTAAGACGCGAAGGTCATTTATACGAAGTTTTTCTCGTCTTAGCTAAGACGCGTCTTATCTAAGAACAGGTGTTAAGGGCTGTTCTAAAATAAGACGCGTCTTAGCTAAGCC